>PVIW01007815.1:0-12206 GCA_004026585.1 Noctilio leporinus | reverse complement strand
GCTGCATCTGACATGGCCATTTAGTGCCTCAGTGCTTTAATATTTCCTTCTTTTTTTTCTGTGCCTTTTGTCCTGACTCCTGCTGCTGATCTTTAGTTAATCACCATCATAGTGACAGGCTGAGGCCCATTGACATAGATTGCATATGCTATATTTTCTAAGACATGTAATACTATGATAAATATAAGGAAACAATTCCATGATAAAAGGACATCTGGCGTACAAACTTTAGGATCATCCCTATTGTACAGCATTTAGCAGTAGCAGTCTAAATACTCACACAGCAAGGCAGCTGTTTCCTTATGGGTGGGAACTCCACCTTTCAGGAGTCATACATCTTGCTCTGTGAAAACCCATGAGAACCTCAATTTCCAGGGTCAGGAGAAAAGTTGAAGATCTGCCACTTCGGTTCCTATATGTTGAGTCTCAATCTGTCTTCCTTCTTTGTGTTTTCTACAGCCCTCTATATCTGACAATTTGGGGAAGTCTTAAGTATAACATAGGTAAATTAACAACAAAAATATGACCAAAATAAAAATTGTCAGGTTTTATAGCTGTGTGTTTTTCAGTGTCTTTTATCTTTTAGGTCCCTTTTGCACCTTTATTATTTTATTCTTTGGGACTAAATTAAAGGCAGGGTTATTTGAATCTTTCAGTAAATATTATTACAAATAAACATTTATTCTTCAAATGTTTTTAGAGTAACTAAGAGTTCTGTGCCCACAATTCCAATATGGGTTATTTTGTCTTATTTTTTCACACCACCAAGCAGTTCTCTGACATCTGAGTATCCTACAATTCAAGTCATCTCTGACATTATCTCCCCAGAGATGGATAGCATTAAATTCCAGAGATCAAGGGCTTAGTCCTACAAGACTGTGCTCTGCTTCAGACACCAGTTGCAAGTCCTGGTTGTCACCTGACCTGATCAACTGGCTATAAGTCAGAGGCTTCCACAGTCTCCTCCTAGGGTTCAGTTAACTTGATAGAACAGTTCTAGGACTCAGGAAACCAATTTTATCATTAGGGTGCTGCTTTATTACAAAGGATATAACCCAGGAACACCAAATGGACGAGATGCATAAGGAAAGGTATGAGGAAAGGGTGCAGAGCATCAATGCCCTCTCTGAGGGCCACGTTCTGTCAGTACCACCACATGCTCAGCAGTCCAGAAGCTCTCAGAACCCTGTCATTTTGAGGTTTTGTGGAAATTTCATTACATAAGCATGATGATTAAATCATTGACCATTGGTGATTGATTCAACCTCTAGCCCTCTCTTCCCTTGTCTGGGGGCCAGAGAGATGAGACTAAAAGTTTCAACCATCTAACCACACAGTAGGTTCTTCTGGTGACTACCTCTCTTCTTTTGGTGCTTTCCAAAAGTTAACTCATTAACATATAAACCCAATGGTGTAGGAAGGGGGCTTGTTATGAATAAGACCCTTATTTCACCTTTATGGCTCTGCAGTGATTTCAGGAACTGAGGACCAGACCAAATCAAATAATAGAACTAGATTCTCTCGTTGCTCTTATCTCTCAGGAAATTCCAATGGTTCTAGGAGCTAAAAGCAAGGAACCATAGACAAAGATCAAATAAACATGAAGAATATATTTAGATCATCTGAATGACCAAATGTTATCTTATAGATAACAATATTGCACTCATATATAAGGCATTGTGTTAGATGTAATAATACGCTAGATCAGACATGTACCGACTTGTTGGAACTTATACTATGTGGGTGAAAGAGAAAGATACAAATCAAATAATAATAATAATAAACTTAAAATTGATAGCATTTGACCCTTTTCTTGTTGAGGCTGTTGATGTAGCATCTGGAACATCACACACTTGGTTTTCCTACCTTACTGATCACTCTGTGGTTTCCATTGCTGAGTCCTTTTCTTATTTTCCTCCAAATGTTGGAGTGCCCTAGGCCTAGACCCTCGGGCCTCTTTGCTACCTACTTCCTTTAGGCTATTTCATTTAATCCTATGGCTTTAAATACGACCCATTAATATCCATATGCTGATGACTGTCGACTTGTATCTAGTCCTTATTCCTCCTAAAACTCCATAAAGTTTTCAGTATCCCAGTCCTCAAAGTCACTACTTTTCATCTCAGTTAATGTCACCATTTACCCAGTGGCTCAGTACAGAAGTGTAAATTAATCTTTAGTCTTTGTCTTTATTCATACTTTCATCTAATCCATCAACAAGTTTTGTTGGCTGTATGCATTGTACCCACATCTTACCACTTTTTTTTTTTTTTTTTAATCACCACCATTGTTACCATGCTGGTTCCACTTTAGTAACCTCCTAACTGATCATCTGTTCCTGGTACCCTCATTTCCATCCTTTTTATGACATCTATTCTCCACTTAACAGGCTGAGTAATCCTTTTAAAGCTTAAAACAGACCTTCACAAAATCCTTCACTGAGGAAGTGCTGATTTCAGGTCTGGATTGGGGAATGTATAAAATAAATCTCTGAGGATAGGATAACAGAGGAAAAGAAATGATGAGAGAGTGAGACCCTAATCATAAAATTGAAAATGGTGCATACCGTCAGAAGCAGTATAGAAAGGTTTTCATGAGATCTTTCTCAGGATCACATCAGACTTTTATTAATTTAAGATTTTATTTATAATTTTTAGAGAGAGAGGAAGGGAGGGAGACAGAGAGGGAGAGAAACATCAATGTATGTATGGTTGCTTTTCACCTGCCTCTAGCTACGGACCTGGCTAGAGATCTGGCTTGCAACCTGGTGGGAATTGAACCAGCAACCTTTGGGTTTGCAAGCCAGCACCTATCTACTGAGCCAGGGCCACATTGGACTTTAAGAATTTAAAGGAAAACATAACTGAATTTATATATACTATCTAGTAATAAGGCAGATATCTTTTTGATAATTGTGTACACACACACACACACACACACACACACATACAGTTTAAGAATTTTTCAAGCACATGCACACATAAAAAGGAAAAAAGTACAATGAACTGTATAACCCTTAACCTAGACATACTAGCTATTAACGCTGATCACATATACATACAACACACATTTCTTGTTGTTAAACCATCTGAAAGTAGGTTTTATATATTACTTCATTATGTATCTTCTCAGAACAAAGACATTCTACTATGTCACTACGAACCAGTACCTCAGTTATGAAAAATTAATATTAATTCAATGTCATCATCCACATATTATGCCTATTCAAATTCCCTTCTTGGTATCATCAGCTTTAAAAAATAATCTACAAAACTAATTTCTTAGTCTGGGGCGCTTTCTCTTAAAGGATAGAGTGACTTTACTGTTGGCTTACTCTACTTTTTTTCTTTGTGGTTTAGCTTCTTACATCCGTGTTTGACAACAGCATAAAAACCTTTGGAGTTATTGAGAGCGACCCTTTTGACTGGGAGAAGACTGGAAATGATGGCTCCCTAACCACCACAACTACTTCTACCACTCCTCAGCTGCATACCCGCTTAACACCTGCGGCGATCGGGTATGTCCTCAGCAGCCCATTTAGCAGTCTTTCCTGGGTGCATTATCTTAGCAAAAATTTTTTCATCCAGATTCCCTCAAATGACCAAATGTTAAGATACAGGTGAAAGCCTATGGAGTTTCTTGAATTAACAGTACCTTCATATATTGCCATTGTTCATGTTTACTTTTCTTAGAAAGTATTTATAGATCATACTGTGAAATGGCAGCTTAGAGCTGGATGACTTGTTGATAGCCAATTTACAGTGGGTTTTCTCATCTTCAGAATGAGAAGGAACATTTGTTGCATTTACTTCTAGAGAATATATGGGACCCTGGACAGAATGAGCCGCAATTATATGTAATTATACTGTTCTTAAGTTTAGTGGGAACAAAATATGTAGTTTGTTTCTCTTAAGAGAGTGATTTAATTTAGTGTATTAGGAACAGGTTATGGTGTATTTCTATCTTCTTGGGTTTTTGTTTTGTTTTCTCTACATGCATAAATAGTTGCTTCTGGGAAGGCAGGTTGTTTTTTCTCTGACTTTTTTTTTTTTTAAAGATTTTATTTATTATGTTTAGAGAGAGGGGAAGGGAAAGAGGGAGAGAGAAACATCAATATTTCTCCTGCCTGCCTGCCTTTCACCTGCCTCCAGCTATGGATCCGGCTGGAGACCTGGCTTGCAACCTGGTTACGTGTGCCCTGGCTGGGAATCGAACCAGTGACCTTTGGGTGTGCAGGCTAGCGCCTTATCCACTGTGCCACCAGCCAGGGCCTTTTTCTGACTTTTTTAACCTGCTCTGGTTAGTTTAAATTGTTTGGTTTAAAAATAAATAAAATACAGCCCTGGCTGGTAGCACAGTGGATAAGGTGCTGGCCTGCGAACCCAAAGGTCGCGGGTTCCATTCCCCGGCCAGGGCACATAACCAGGTTGTGGGCCAGGTCTCCAGTCAGGTCTGTGTGGCTGGAGGCAGGTGAAACGCAACCATACATTGATCTCTCTCTCCCTTCCCCTCTTTCTAAAAATAATGAAATAAAATCTTTAAAAATATATATATATATAATAAAATAAATAAATAAATAAATAAATAGGAAAAACCCCTCACACAACGTGAGCTAATTGGGACATTTTATCACTAATCCATTGCTTTGATTTTATATTGAAAGATGGGATCAACAGCTTATTGATCAGAAAACCTTACATGGACTCATGTAACAGATGACGTTATCCTTGATTAGCTAGTCTAAGAGTTCTTAAATGGGAGACCCTGACTAGTTACATCAGAATCACCACAGATATTTGTTTTAAATATCTATTCATAGTACTCATTCCAGACCTACTGAATTGGAATCGAGGGATGTGGCACAGAAGTTCATATGTATCAGATGTTTCTCATGCTTATCTGAGTTTGGTACCCCCAGCTACCCCATTTTATAAATGAGAAAATAATCCTGACACTAAGTGAATCATCCAACTTTAGATAAATAGTTACAGAACTTGAAGTGTCTAGAAATTTTGAGTCTTGATTTAGAGCCTTTGTCCTCCTCCTTTCATTGTTACAAATAGATAAGCACCAACTTGCGAAAATCAGGACTTCAAGATATTGGAAGTCAATTAAGATAGTGTAAGTTCCCATCTCCCAAGGTTTTCTCCTAAAATTAGACAGAATACACAAAAGAAGAAATAAAACTACGCCATGTCCTTAGCATAATTTGAAGACCAAGGATGATCAAACTTCAAAATAACCAAATAAAAAGAGAAGCAGAACATCAAGTCCTTTTGTGGTATATCTTATGGTCCTTCCTCACTCAACTCGGCCACAAGACTTTATAAAGGCAGATCAGTAACAACTGTGGGAAAGAGGAGAATTAGCAATGGGAGTTAAAGTTTATCTAAAACCACTACCAGGAAAACTACATCCATCCCAAGAACAAAATTACTAAAAAATGTCCAAGTAGATCAGATCATTTACTAAAGGGAAATACAAATACACATGATTCAAAACACAGCTTCTAGGCCCTGGCTGGTGTGGCTCAGTGGATTGAGCACCGGCCTGTGAACCCAGGGGTCGCTGGTTCAATTCCCAGTCAGGGCATATACCCAACTTGGAAGCCAGGTTTCCAGCCTGGTCCCCAACCATTCATTGATGTTTCTCTCCCTTTCTTTCTCCCCCTACTTCCCCTCTCTCTAAAAATAATGAATAAAACCTTGAAAGAAAAAAAAAAAAAAAAAGACACCAAAATTGGTGAATTAAAGAACAAAACAAAACACGATATAGCTTCTGGGGAAGGAAAAACAGAAAAAGAAGGGAGAAGTGCCCTTTATCAGTTGAATTGTGAAGGACAAAACATGCATTAATTTTGGTTCAGTCAGGAGAGAGGAACTACCACCTAGTAATTTGAACAAGGAAAGATGATACAGAGAATCATTACCTGTAACGGAATTGGCGTAATGTGGGATTGACTACTAAGAAGTAGAGAGAACTGTAAAGAATATGAATAGCAGATTTCAAGTGCAGCAGTTTATTCCTAGGGCTGAGATTTAAACATCCAAACAAAGAGCTCTGAGGGCCAGGCCCCCAGGGCTGAGGTACTGACCTTGTTGAAGAGCATACGTCCATCCCTATGTCTATCCCTCGTTTGGATGGCAGGGAAATTGCTCTGGTACCGCACAGATAAAATTTGCTGAAACTCTGCTCTCTGGAACTTGGTGGAAATCTGCTCCCTGGGGTACCAGAGAAAGGTATTTATTTACTGGTGGTGCCTCACCAGACACACACTGTACCAAATTTCTAGGTGTTGCCCAGGAAAGCTGTTGGTTGCTGCTGTCTGTGTGAGACAGGTTCTGAAGGTGCTGGGATGCAGCAGGAGCCTCACTGGGGAAAGCCACACATGCTGGAGAAGCTTGCCCAACTGTTCACTGGAACCCAAAGCAGAAAACTTCTCCTGCAGTTTCTTCCCAGTACTCTCTCCTGAGGAAGCTCCAGTGCCAGCTAGCAAAGGGAAATATTTGAGGGCCTCAGATCCACTTTCAGAGAACAGGCAAAAAGGATGAATTTGGATCTGAAAGTCAATAAATCAATAATTGTAGAGGAGCAAAAGGAGAAAAAAATGAACTTCATATAAGAAACAAGAACTATAATATCAGAGCACACACATATCTCCCCTGACCTCCAACACAAAGAAGAATCCACTTAAGAGTTTGGACTCTGCTCTACTGACATAAGTAGGCACTAATTAAACTATGAATCTTGTAAAATACTCCAATAACACAAAAATGAACAATAAAAAATGCAAAGTATTACAGCAAAAATATCAGAAAATAAAATTAATGCATATTACCTATGGAAATTTCCTCTCAGAAAAACAACCATGAAAAAGGAAACTAAAAAAAAACCCAAAAACCAACAACAACAACAAAGAGAACTGTAAGACGGAACTCAAAATGGTGTTAAATATGCTCATTTATGTGAAGATAGGGATAACAATCTTAAATCAGAAATTCCAAAACTTAGAATAGAAATAGGAACCCCACTCTTTGGAATGAAAAAGATGAAAAAGGTGGAAGGGATTAATAAATTGCCAGTTACAAAAAATAGTCATGAGGGTGTGAAGTACAGCACAGGGAATAAGTCAATAATACTCTAATACTATATGGTGTCAGGTGGGTAATAGAATTATTAGGGGGATCACTCTGTAGGGTATGTAAATGTCTAATCTCTATGTTGTATACCTTAATGTAATACAGTATTTTGTGTTAACTGTAATTGAAAAATCAATTTTAAAACATTTTTTAAAAGAAATAGACCACAAATGGTGGGGAGAGGTCAGAGAGAGAAAAAGGAAAAGGAAAACAAGGGAAGAAATTAAATGAGAATTGATTTAAGTCAGAAAAGAAATGGAAGAAAAGGATATCTCAGAATTGAGTAAATTATAAAGTGCACAAAGGAGAGTAGATCAAATGAATAATAAATGACATTGAATAAAATCATGAAAAGCCTCAAGAGCAAAAAAGATACAGAATTATTTAAAAGGGTTAGAGAAAGGTAGTGCAAATGGGAGGCAGATAGAGGACCAGGAGTCCTATCATTAGAGCTCCTGAAGGAGAAAAATAAAATAATACATTTAAAACTGAGAAACTTATTAGCAAAAGGTTAAATAAGAAAACAGTGACTATTAGCAATTATAAAGGAACGTCCATAGATGATCATTAGAATAAAAAGGCAAACCTTCCAAAATACTGTAAGAAATGATGAAGTGCAAATATAATAAAATACACATAATTATAAAATACTGTGACATAGTTGAAGCCAAATATATCAGTTATAATAATAAATATACATTGATTTACCTCATCTATTAAAGAAAATGATTTTCAATTTGGTTTCTGTAGCTGTATATATGCTAATACAAGAGACACACCTTAAACAAAAAGTGTGTTAGAAAGGGATGGAAAAAGATATACCAGGAAAAAATGGAAACAGTAAGAAAAGAATGATCCTGATGTCAGATGATGTAGAATTCAAGACCAAGACCAAGAAGCATTAAAAGTTGTAAAGATGGGGGGACAGAGGGGAGCAAAAAGGGGAAGGATGTAATACAACAACAATAAAATTAATAATAATAAAAAAAAGTTGTAAAGATGGGGTCCTGGCTGGTAGCACAGTGGATAAGGTGCAGGCCTGTGAACCCAGAGGTTGCTGGTTTGATTCCCAGCCAGGGCACATAACCAGGTTGCAATCCAGGTCTCCAGTCAGGTCCATGGCTGGAGGCAGGTGAAAGGCAGCCATACATTGATGTTTCTCTCCCTTCCTCTCTCTCTGGAAATAATACAATCTTTTTTTAAAAATAGTTGTAAACATGGACAGGTACTTTTTAATGCTGTGTCAAAGTTCACAAATGGAACATAGTATTTATTAATATTTAGTCACTAGACTACAGCAGTGGCCTTAAGCAACAACTATAAGAGATTCAAAGAGACATAGATGGAAACATACTAGTAATTGGAAATTGTAATATACAACTAACTCAGTTCAAGATGAATCAAGTGAACAGATAATAGAAGACAAACATGATCAATAAGGCAGATCTTATGCATATTTTTCAAACTACACCCTAATGATAGAAATTGCAACCATCTTCCCAATTTTCCCAGGAACATTCACAAAAATTGATCAGTTACAAAGCCCCGGCCAGGTAGCTCACTTGGTTAGAGTGTCATCCTAATACACCATGGTTATGGGTTCCATCCCTGGTCAGGGCACATTTAAGAATCAACTAATGAACCCTGGCTGGTTGCTCAGAGGATAGTTACCAGCCTGGGAACCCAAAGGTCGCTGGTTCAATTCCCAGTCAGGGCACATAGCCAGGTTGCAAAGCCAGGTCCCCAGCCAGGTCCATAGCTGGAGGCAAGTGAAAGACAATCATACATTGATGTTTTTCTCCCTTTCTTCCTCCCTCCCTGCCCTTCTCACTAAAAATAATAAATAAAAAAATCTTTAAAAAAAAGAACCAATGAATGCATAAATAAGTGAAACAACAAATTGATATCTCACTCCCTCCTTCCCTCTCCCCTTCCTTTCTAACATAAATAAATTAAAAAATTGATCAGTTGTTAAATCATCTAGAAAAAATGAGTCCCATAATAAAGCAGAAATATTATACTATCTGATCATACTGCAGTAGAAATTACTAACAAAAAATATCAATGGCCCTTCCACCTGAAAACTTAAAAACAAAACAAAATTTGTATTAAACTGCTCTTGGATGAAAGGGAAAATACAAACTGGAGTTATAGGGAAAATGATAATTAATATACTACATCTATGGGATATGTATTAGTTATCTGTGGGATACATTTAAAGCCAAGATCAAAGGAAAATCGATGACATTAAACAAGGAGGTACATAGTGTTAATGTGTCTTATTACTGAATATTAATGTTGATAATCTGGTTAAGGTCTTGTCTAGATTTCTTCACTGTAAAGTTATTATTTTTTCTCTTTGTAAGTAATAAGTAGCATCTGGGAAGATCCTTTGAAACTATTGGTGTATTTTTTCATGAAATTTTTCCACATTTTTGCCCACCAGTATATCCATCTGTAAATCTTGGCCTGCACAGAATTAGGCCATGCTGCTTGGCACACGGGCATTTTCTGGTGGGATATCCCCGTGAGCTGGAAGAGTAGGGAGGCGAGGCTGAGCTGCAGCTGCCCCAGCCCATGCGAGGCTGGCCTGAAGGCTGAGCAGGAACTTACTGACTGGTTTTCACTTGGTCCTGTTTTCCCTGCCAGGCCCCTAGCATGGTACATGGTATTTATAAGTTGAAGTGTCTTTGAAAAGGCAAACTGGGAATTGTATAATACATATTAGCCCACAGCTTAAAGATTGAATGGAATTTAAACTAGCCGAACTGGAGAAAAAAAAAAAAGGTTTCATCCCACAAGCCCACCATTTTCTGTCTAGCCATTTAAGAAAGTTTGCTGACTTCTGAATTCTCTGTAAATGGTATGGGAGAATAACTGGAAAGCCTTAGAGAATCAATGTTTAAAAAATGATAATATATGTCCCACAACTCTTGAATTTCTTAGTAGGAGAAAGTAAGGATAGGAGGATGGTTTAGATCAGGAGTCAGCAAACCTTATCTGTAAAGGGCCAGATAAATATTTGTGGGCTCTGCTGTCTCTGTCTCCATTACCGCTGCCATTGCGGTGCTAGAGCAGCCATACTTGGAAACAGTTGAGTGGGACTGTGTGCCCTAACACTGTGTTAACAAAAAAACTGGTGGGTAGGCCAGATCTGGCTCACAAGCCCTAATTAGCCAGCCCCTGACTTAGATTATGGGGAAAGGAATATGAAAAGGATGTCCATTCTTCTTGCCACACACCTCCATACTTTTTTCCTTAATCTGCTGCTGTAATTTATACCTTGTCTGCAAACACAGACCATGTGCCAAAAATATGCCCAAGTATACTTTCTCACTCATTCTTATTCCTTACTTAACATAATTTATCTGGAAGGAAATTCTTTCTGTGTCTGAAAGTTCAGATTTGGATCAGAGTTTTATTTATTAATTTTTTATTTTATTTTATTTTTTTACTTTTAGAGAGAGGGGAAGGGAGAGAGGAGGGAGAGGGGCAGAGAGAGAGAGAGAGACATCAATGTATGGTTGCCTTTCATCTGCCTCCAGCTAAGGACCTGGCTGGAGACCTGGCTTGCAACCTGGTTATGTGCCCTGGCTGGGAACTGAATCAGCGACCTTTGGGTTTGCAGGCCGGCACCTTATCTACTGTGCCACCCGCCAGGTAGATCAAAGTTTTAGAAGAAAATAATGTAAGGAGTGAAAATGGGAGAATAAATGCAGAGAGGAACCTGAGTTTTGTGGAAGACAGTGTTTGTGCTGAAGATGGAAGAGTTCTTGAAGTGTGTGGTGTTACACTGAAGCATAAGAGATACAAAGGAAACTAAGAGTAGAAATAGAAGCGGTTTCATAGGGGGAGGTGTGGATTGTCTCCTGAGGACCGGAAGAAGAAAATGCCAAACATTGGGATAGTTGTAAAGAAGCAGGGTAGTAGCTAGGTGTAAGGAAAAAGGGATTTGGAAGAACACTGAGTGATTAAGATGGGGGCAAATGTGGGGCTAGTAGATTGAGCTTTCTAAACTCACATATTTATCCTTTTGCCAGTCCCTCCTCAGGAATAGAGGGAATTCTTTCAGTAAGCATTTGAGCTACCACGGAACATGTATATGTTAGTGTCCATTGTAATTCCTTGCATCAATAAATAAATTATATTGAACTTCTACCTGAAAAATCTTTTAATAGCCAATTTCTTTCTGAACTTTTATAATAATCCTTTCATTTGAAATATTTTAGGCCAAACTACCTTTTAAAGATGTTCTAGTAAGATACTACATGACAAGGCTATAATTTTTTCCCCTGGGAACCATGGTCAGTGGTTTTCTAGATTATTAACCTCTAACCTATTGATAAAAAGGATTATCTTGGTAGAGAGAGGTGGTAGTGAAAATCATCAAGTTGGGTGAAGCAGTCCCTAAAGATGACTAATCTTTGTTCTCATAGCATGACGTATTTGTGACACCTGGGTGAGGGTGAGGGTTACCTTTAGAGTTATTCACTGAGGAGATGCCTAGTTTACCACTCACAATAATTGCATCAGGATAGGCTATTGCAGACTGGTTTTTCTACTTTTAAACATTCCAGACCACTTCTAAGAAAAGTGGTTCTTATTGTGTGCTAAATATTTTGTTCAGTCAGCAGTATTTTTTTTTTTTAAATGAGTATAGTGTATGGTGTTATGGGACGTTAGAGCTGGTGAGGACTTGATCACTTAGTGAGTAATAACAGAACTAGAAAAGTCCTTTTTATGGGCCAGAAGTCTAAGGAAGAGATGACCAACCGTGTAAATAAGACATGAAGTTATTTTGAAAGAAATATACAGTCTAAGACCATACCACCCTGAATGCACCTGATCTCGTCTGAAAGAAATATACAAAGTGCCAATTTATATTTTCTGTATTATTCCTGGTCAGTTTGTGCAGAATGTATGAACTGTGCAATTGCAAATTTTCTAATTTCCTTTAGAAGGCAAGAATTTCCTTTCTCTTCTTTATTTTATTTTTTTAAAATTTTATTGTTGTTGTATTACATTCATCCCTTTTTTGCTCCCCTCTGTCCCCCTCCCCCCCCACCC
>PVIW01007814.1:0-68051 GCA_004026585.1 Noctilio leporinus | reverse complement strand
AAAATATGTTTACTGATACTTCACCAAGGGCAAAGGAAATCAAAGAACAAATCAACAAATGGGACTATATCAAATTGAAAAGTTTCTGTTCAGCTCAAGAAAATATCAGCAAAATTCAAAGGGAACCAACTGTATGGGAAAACATAATTGCCAATGATACCTCAGACAAGGGTCTGATCTCCAAAATATATAAAGAACTTATGCAACTCAACACCAGGGAGACAGACAGCCCAATTCAAAAATGGGCAAAGGACCTGAACAGACAACTCACTGAGGAAGATATACAAAGGGCCCAGAGGCATATGAAAGAATGCTCAACATCACTAGTCATCAGAGAGATGCAAATTAAAACCGCAATAAGATATCACCTCACACCTGTCAGAATGGCAATCATCAGCAAATCAACAAACAACAAGTGTTGGCAAGGATGCGGAGCAAAGGGAACCCTCATACACTGTTGGTGGGAATGCAGGCTGGTGCAGCCACTGTGGAAAACAGTATGGGGTTTCCTTAAAAAACTAAAAATGGAACTGCCTTTTGATCCAGCAATTCCACTACTTGGAATTCCAAAGAATCCTGAAACACCAATTCATAAGAACCTATGCACACCTATGTTCACAGCGGCACTATTTACAATAGCCAAGTGCTGGAAACAGCCTAAGTGCCCATCAGTGGATGATTGGATCAAAAAACTTTGGTACATTTACACAATGGAATTCTATATAGCAGAAAGAAAGAAGGAACTTGTACCCTTTGCAACAACGTGGATGAAACTGGAGAGTATTATGCTTAGTGAAATAAGCCAGTCAGTGAAGGACAAATATCATATGATCTTACCCATTACGGGACAATAAGGAGCAAAACTAACAACAAGCAAAACAGAACCAAGTATATGAATACAAGGAATAGGCCTTCAGTGGTCAGGGGAAAAGGGGTTGGGGGGAGTGGGGAGGCAGAGGCAAGAAAGGGGAGCAGCTTAGACAAGAACCTAGTATAAAGGAACCATGGACATGGACAACAGGTGGGATTGACTTTGGGGGGAATGGGTGGGTGGGGAGGGGGACAGAGGGGAGCAAAAAGGGGATGGATGTAATACAACAACAATAAAATTTAAAAAAAAAAGAAACAAACAAACAAACAAAGGGACTACACCAAACTAAAAAGTTTTTGTACAGCAAAGGAAACCATCGACAAAATAAAAAGGTAAGCCATGGAATGGGAGAACATATTTGCTCATAGATCTCGTAAGGAGTTAATATCCTAAATTTACAAAGAACTTATCAAACTGAACTCCAGTTAAAAAAAAAAAAAAAAAACTAACCCAATTTAAAATTGGACAAAGGACCTGAATAGCCAAAAAGATGCTCAGCTCAACATCACATCACTAATCATCAGAGAAATGCAAATTATAATCACAATGATACATCACCTCAAACCTGTCAGAATAGGTATCATCAATAAATCAACAAACAGATGCTAGAAAGGATATGCAGAATGGGAAACTGCATATTTCACTGTTGGTAGAAATGCAGATTGATGCAGCCACTGTGAAAAACAGTATGGAATTACCTCAAAAAATTAAAAATGGATCTCCCTTTTGACCCAGGAATCATATTTCTGGGAATATATCCAAAGGAAACCCAAAACACTAATTTGAAAAAAATAAGACATATGACCTCTCTGTTCATTGCAGCATTATTTACAATTGCCAAGATGTAGAAGCACTCTAAGTGTCCATCAGTAGATGATTGGATAAAATACTACTGGACATTTACACAACAGAATACTACTAAGTTGTCAAAAAAGAAGAAAATTTTGCCCTTTGCAGCAACACGGATGTACTCGGGGAACATTATGCTAAGTGAAATAAGTCAGTCAGAGAAAGACAAATACTGTATGATTTCACTAGTATGCGGAATTTAATGAACAAACTGAACAAGCAAAATTGAGACAGACACATAGAGCAGGATGACAGCTCTGGGGGGACAGCCAGTTAGGGGGTGGAAGGGTGGAGCAAAAAGGAAAAAGGAAGGGACTCATGGACATTCACAACAGTGTAGTGATTGAGGAGCATGGGGATGTAAGGGAGATAAATGATAATGGAAAAATGGAATAAAAAAACAATTATTGAGGCAAAAGGTTTATTATGAAAGAATTTTATTCTAAGATGGAACTGAAAGATATGAAAGAATAGTACTTCCTCAGTAGAACAGAACTTAAGAACTGAAACATTGATTTCCTGTAAGTACCTGATTTACAAACCGAGACTTGCCCCTGACCAATGACCATTTGCCATGAATCTTTGCCCATCCTCAGGCCAGTGAACTTACTACTTGGATTCTGAATGGGCTTCTATCTTAACAACCCATACTCATAAATATAGTCCACCCCAAACCCTCAACAAACTTGTGTGTTGCTTACTATAGCATTCATTTGCAAATTGCAATTCCTCTGCTATTCCCAAATAAACTCAATTCCTGATCATTTAAGCTTGTCAGTTTACCTCCTTATTTAGGTTGACAATCATCAGAGTGGAGACAGCCTGGGGAGGTACAGGGGATATTAACTTTGATTTATAAGCAAAATGGAGCCATTTGGTATTCAGCAGAATAGTACCATTACCATAGCATTTCAGTCACTGAAGCATGACAGGGAGTGGTATGCTAGGTAGACTGGAGGGGCTACTTGGAAATAACCACACTAGCAAAACTCTACTCTAGCTATCAGGCTGCAGCAATAGTAGACTAGAATTAGGATAGTGAGAAAAGAAAGAGGGCATGACTTCATCGAATTTTCACACAAAAATTACTAAGGGAAGCTATATTCTAGCCCAAACACACCATACCATTAACAGTTCCATTCTGTTTTCAATTCTGTATTAAAGAGTACTTCACTCTTTCAGGAATCACTCTTATTGCCCTTGGACTGTCTGTGCTTGCAACCCTTCTGATTCAGTGTGGGTTTCAATCTCCTGCCCAGGCCCTTTTGGATTGATGATTTCTAAACACGGGATTCTTAGCCCTGCTTTACCCTAATCCTGCGTCTTTGGTGGTTCCTGCCTTTACATCCTCCAGTCTTAGGTAAAGTTTGTCCTTCCTCTGCACCTAGTACTAAACTGTGGACCCCTAGTTTGGGATTAGAGTCCTTCATTTCAACCAGTGATGAGAATATATCACTGATTTTAGCTCTGATAGGTAAAGAGCTTTGGAAGTTGTTGCCCCTGTTTTCAAAAGAAGGAAAAGCTAACCAAATTGATGATCTATGGCATTTCTTGGACCCATAAAAGAACTAAGGCTGCAGGGCAAACTGCTTCCCTGAAATCTGTAGACAAAAGACAATCTAGAGAATCACAGAGGAGGTCCCCTTACCTGATGCAGAAGCCACTGGAGACATAAACAGGTGGCAATTCTTAAAGGAAATTATAATGAATTGCTGAAAGCTGTGTGTGGAAAGTTTGAGACTAAAAAACTGCTAGGGACCATAATGTTAGGGGGACTCCACAGTTTCCCAGGTTTTCTTCCCAGAACCCCAGCAGGTTCTCGTAGTAAAATGCAAAGACAGATTTTCTTGTGATTCTGATAGTGGGAGGGGAAGATAACCATTGCGAAAGACACCCAAACACTCTCCATAACAAAGGCTTACTTTGCCAGAGCAAAAAAAAAAAAAAAAAAAAATGCTGGAGAGCCTTTCCCACCTGGGGCAGGACATTTCTCTGACTTCACTTCCTCTAACCTTCCTATCTCTTCTAAGTGGGTGGAGAAGCTGAGAAATATTTATGAAGGTCACAGTCCAAGGGCACAGGCCCATGAAAACTGGGTCAATCTTAAAATATAGGACATTTTTCCTTCCTCACTTATTACAACGACATCAACGGTTTCAGTATAACAACAGTGGATTAGTTTAAAATGTATACATTGCAAGATCTAGGATAACCACTGAAATTTTTCCAGGAAAAAATATAATTGATATGCTAAAAAGTTCCACTGACATGGAATTATATAAAATGCTCCATTACAATTAAAGAAGGGGGAAAAGAAACTGAGAAACAAATGCAATGTATAGAAAATAGTCATAAACATAATAGATACTATTCCAACTATATTAATAATCACTTTCAATGTGAATGGTCTAAGTACTGCAATTAAAAATAAATATTTCCAGAACAGAAAAAAGAACTAACTACATGTTGTCTACAGAATCCCACTTTAAACACAAACACTCAGAAAGGTTGAAAGAATGGTGTAAGATATATAATGCTAACAGTAATCAAAAGAAAGCAAGAGTAGCTGTATAAGTTTCAGACAAAGCAGACTTAAAAACAAGGAAAATTATCAGGGATAAAAAGGGGCATTAATAATAAAGGGGTAAATTCTCCAAGAAGATATCACAACCCTAAATGTGTATTGCTCTAACAAGAGGACATCAAAATACTAAGGCAAAAATGAATAGAACAACAAGAAGAAATAGAAAATCCATTATTATAGCTAGATTTTAATCAGTACTGAGGACTTCTGATTTTAGCTCTGTCAGTAATTGACATATCAATCAGGCAAAAGACTAATAAGAACAGCACTATTGACCAACTGAATCTAATTGACATTTATAGAATATTTCATTTGACAATAGCATAATACATATTTTTCTAAAACTCAAATGGAATGTTCACCAAGAAAAGACCACCTTCTGAGCCACAAACACACCTCAAATAATTTAAACTAATAGAAATCATACAATGTATGGTCTCAGGTCACTATGGAATTAAACTAGAAATCACCTTACAGGTGAAGACACTGAGCTGTAGAAGAATTAAATAATTTGTCACAGTCATGTGGCTACTAAATAACATGGCACAGTCTGGCCCAAGGTCTTAGTCACCACATTCTATTACAATGATCAAAAAAAGGGAATTCCTAGACTTCCCCTTAAAATCTACTCTGTCTACCAGAAATCTTCACATTAAGGACACATGTCTTATAGTTCAAATCAAGCCCTTCAACTGTAATTCAAAATCATGTCTTTCTTTTCTTCTCCCTCCCTTCATCACTCCCTCCTTCCCTTTCTTCTTTTCTTTCTTTTTTGGCTATTTTTAGTGGAAACAGACGATAAGGCATGCAGATCCGTATATAATGCACTTTCATATATTTAAAGGAAATTGTAACAGATTTATGAAAGAAAAATAAATGTATTGGAAATTCCTTTTAAAGGAGTTTTTTTCTATTGAAGCTTGGCTAGAAATACTCTAAAGAAAGAAGCTGTTTTTGACATGTATAAAGATTTTTTAACAACCATCTCTCTTGTAAGTAATTAAGTACAAGTAATTACATAATTACTTGATTATGTAGCAGCACTAAAATTTTACAGGAGGTTTTTCACTTAAACTCAAGCCTTATAAAAATAATTGCCACAAGTCAAAATGATTTTCTAAATGCAGTAATTCTGCTCTTAATTTTTTTGAAGGGGGGGGGTGAAATCTGGGTCTATTTTTGTTTAGCAACCAGAGCCAGAGAAATAAGTAGTTTAATAATGTGTCACTGTGTTCAGACACTGAGTTAAAACTTAGAATGAAACCCCAAGTTATGACAGTGAGGAACATTTAGGTGGTAAATGGAATTATAGGCCAAGGTCATAATTTAGAGAACATTATAAGTCATAAATTTCTAAAATTATCAGTCATACTAGGGTGAGAGTGCTATTACTCTAGTCACAAACCTGCATTTTAAAATACTTGATTTTTCAAAATGCATTACCAAATAATAAGACTGAGAAATAAAACAAAATAAAGAAGACTCACTCACAAAACACCATTTTATTCATATATAATCTCTCTGCTTGTGAGAAATAAGCTTGGGTAATGTAATTTGTGGGTTTAGGGGTACCCTTTTCTTTCATTCTTTCTATCTTTCTTTTTTTCTTTTTAAAAGTGAGCTGTCTCATCATTGCAAATGTTCTCAAGTTCTTAGAACTCTAATTAAAATGTGGTAATTGGTTATGTTACCTCAATTACCATGATGCATGGACATTGATGCAAAGTGACACCAATTGAATCCCTTGGGTGTTTTACCCTGGGGCCATCCCATTTATCGTGGCCTTATTATTTTCAATTACGTGGTTAGATGTGTTGCATACTTTCAAGGCCAATAAATGTGCAGAGATTTTCTGAACACAAGGTTCTGTTTTCAATGCTGGAGCTCTGGAGTGGCAGGGAGAAAGGAAAAATACATATTTTTGTGAAGAACAAAAACTTAAAACCCTAATTTGCTAAGGATTCAAAGGCACACTTGCTGAAATAAAGGCATTTCATAGGAATTCAGATCATTCAGGTTTAAAACACATTTGGGAAAAAATAAAAGTACCATTCAGAAGCCTTATATGACAAGTTAGACAGGAGAGGAAACAGAAAGAAAAGGCAAAAGTTTCCTTTCTCACAGGTGAGGAAACTGAGATAGAAAAGACAAAAGTTTCCTTTCTCTTTAGGTGAAGGTTTGGGTTTTAAAAAGGGCTAAGCAGAGCTGAACTGAGTACTTTATAGGATGTATAATATGAGCAAAATAGTATTTTACGGAGACCTGGCATGAATGTCAGGTGATAGCACTCTGAAATGGTTACTGCAGAGTATTTCCCAAAGGTAACACTACCAGTGTTTGTGAAAAACAACCCATAGATTATTCTGTGCATTGCTGTTTCTCTCCCACACCCACCCATTCAATGTTAGTGGTGTCCTCACAAAAATCTAGAAGTGAAGTAGGAGATTATTTGGGGACATCATTGATAACTATATGACATTTTTGTCAAACCAGGTTTCTTTTCTGAGTACAATCACTGTCTTCACCAAGTTTTTTTTTTTTTTTTTTAAATCACATTCACAGACTTGTGAAAGCTATAAAGATGTCCTGTTCTTTTACATATGTCTTTATATATTGATTTAGTTTGAGGATTTCCAAATTGGTATAGCATTCATTTATATGCTGCAAATGACAGAAGGAACTGAATTAGGAAAGTTGTGCAAGAAAGGAGGAGTTTTAATGTACAAAGACCTTTTAATGTCTGGCAGAGCAGGGGTATTTGTGGTAGAATCCTAGACTTTATGTCCAAGTCAGCACTCAAAAAGCCTTATATTTGCATCACCTTGAAAGTACCCTTCTATCTAAGCTTCATGCATCTATTAACTGTCAGGTCATTTTTTCCTTTATTTTTGACAAGCAAGTTTTACACAGAATTCATCATTTACTTTTAGAAACGCCTTTGAAGTAAAAACTATTGAGTGAAAATATATGATAACCTCATCCAAAGCATTGCATTCATTCATAAGAATACATGCTAAAATCTACACTTTATTGGTCAAACTTTTCAATTTTTTTAAAAAATCTTTTTATCTCTCAAGTTTATTTTTTAAATTCAGTGATTTCTCATTGTTTGGTGTGTTTATTTTTTTCCAAATAAGCCCAAAACTTAATTTCTCCCAAGGCATCCAAGTCTTTCTTCACAGAAGAGCCAAGGATGAAAGTAAAGGGAAGCATCAGATCTAATACCAGAAGGAATTTTCTACCTAAATCCAATTTAGTCTGAGTCTTTCAACTTTAACCCATCATGCAAAACATTTTTAGGTGAACCAACTAATAGAAAACAGATATTAACAGAAATCACCATGTTGTCAATTGTTTATGATTCTTCTTTTATTCAATTCAAAAAAAAAACAATTCTAGGCATGGATCCAAATCTTTTTTTCCTCTACTTACTAGATCTATGATCTTGGGTAATTAATCTTTTAAAATTTTAACTTTTTCATCTCTAGTTGTTATGAACATTAACTGAGATGATATTTGAAAAATGGCAACCCAGTGACTCAAGACGTTGTACATGTTCAATACTGCTACTGAAATAACTATCCTCACAAGGTATAATACGTCACAGATTTCTCTGAGGAAATTGGTCTATATTATCCTGAACCTGTCCAATAGAGAAAGGTTTTTTGAAATGGCACTTAAAAAATGAAATATAATTTGTAATATAAATAAAACACTGGTCTTTTTAATATAAATTCCATGGAAGTCAGGAGTTTCTGTGAAGCACATGTATATTTAATAAGAAGCCCTAAGTACTTAGAGAAAATCCAGAAGTGTAATACACTATCAAAGGTCAACCAATTCACATGACAAACTAAATTCTCTCTTCCCTGTTGTTTCTAATACTTTGAAAAGGAAAATGCTTACTTACTCTTCTTCGTTGAGGTTCTCATTAGAAATTACTGCTTTTCCTAGTCCACTTAGGTTTGGCTAATTTGGGGTATTTAATATATCACCTGTGATCATGAAAAAATTTAATCCAGAATTTTCTAAGTTACATTGGAAAAATGGGATTCCCTATTAATATTTTCAAGATACAATACAGAAGTTCTGTTAATCTATTTGATTTTTTTCTAAATGAAATAGTTTTTTTGCCTACTTTTTAAAAAAATTTTTGTTGTTGTATTACATCCATCCCCTTTTTGCTCCCCTCTGTCCTCCTCCCCACCCACCCTTTCCTCCCAACGTTCTACTTTGATCTTTTAAAAAGTGGTTGCAGGTGCACCATTCTTATCATTAAAGAGGTCTTCATCTTAGGCAATTTAGGATGTTGATTTAGGACATTGGCTCTGGAGACAAAATGCTTACGTTTGAATGGCAAATCAGTTATAAACTAGCTGTATAACTTTGGACAAGTTGAAATCTTTCTTTGCCTTAATTTTTCCTTCTGTAAAATTGAGAGGATAATAGTACATATATACCATATAATTGTATAAAATCTTAAGTGACTTAACATGTAAATTCCTTAGAACAGTGTATGACATATATTTAGTGCTGTGTTAGCTATTATTATTATTAATTATTTCCTTTACAAAGGAATACCCATGTTTACTCCAAGGCAAGAATACTCAATGCCAAGGTAATCAACCCATCTGTAATTATATAAAATAATGTATATGCTCATGTGTTTCTTTAAACAATTTTACTAGAATATAATCAGTATAAAATAAACTTCACAACTTATTGTGAAGTTAATTTGCCCTGGCTGGTGTGGCTCAGTGGATTGGTACCAGCCTGTGAACCCAAAGGTCGCTAGTTCAATTCCCAGCCAGAGCACATAACCAGGTTGCAAGCCAGGTCTCCACCCAGGTACCTTAGCTGGAGGCAGATGAAAGACAACAATACAGTGATGCTTCTCTCCCTTTCTTCCTCCCTCCCTGCCCTTCTCTCTGAAAATGATGAATAAAGTAGTTTTTAAAAATGAATAATTTTAAATGTTTTGGCATATTAATATACTTGCAAAACAATCACTATCATTAAGATCATGAGTGTGTATGTATATATATACATACATATACTGTACAGGGTGTGCACAATCAATTGGCAATAACTTTGCATTTCCTTATTTCATGTCCTTCTTATTAACTTTGAAAAACTATGTTTCTAAAGTTATGATTTAGCATCATTGTTTCAGATATAAAGTATTAAATTCTGAGAGCATCTGTCATGTCAAAGGAATACAGTATTAGAGCAACCATAATTTCTGGACTGCATGCAGGATGAACTGCTAAGGAAATTGTGGACTTCAATAACTCCTTTTATGCACTGTTGACAACATGAAGAAGGTATATGATGCTGACCCTGATGTCATCACACCAATAAGGAAAATGTATAAGGTATGCAAGTCCAGATATTGTACACAGAATCCAGGAGATCATCAATGAAGATCTAGAATGTTAACCTTGACATTTTGAGAGAAGTAGTTGTAGAGTGGATGAAGCAAGTCTCAAGTGGATGTCATCTTCCAACAAGATGGTGCACCAGCATATAATGCCAAAAAGGTGCAAGAGTTTCTCAGTGTCAATGTTCCTGAATTCTAGTTAAAGGAAATCTGGCCACCTAGTTCACCAGATGCAAATCCTTTAGACTATTATGTATACAGTGTTCATGACAGAGAAGTCAATAAACAATCTCATTCCAATAAAGAGGCTGTTAAAGCTAAGACTGAAAACATGATGATGTCCATGGATAAAGAAAAGTTAATTAAAGTATGCTCAAGATTCTGAAGTTGAATCGAATCTATTATTGCAGCAAATGGAGACTTTTTTGAACAATTTAAATAATAACTATGTTTCTGTATTTACATATAAGAATAAATTTATTTCAAAATATAACACTTGTTACTAAATTTTACTAAAATTTTGCCAATTGATTGCATGCACCCTGCATATCTTAATATACATATATAATATACACATATACATGTATATGTACACGTATATACATATATACATATATGTGTGTATATACATACATGTGTTGTGTATGTACATATACACATATGTGTGTACCCTGATGTCACCATACCAAGGTGTGGTGACATCACATATACATGCATGCATACACACACACACATATATATACATGCTCACACACACACACACACACATATATATATATATATACACATATATGTATATATGTATATATCACTCCAAAAACTTCCTCATTACCCTTTATAATTTCCCTGGTGGTCACAAAGACTTCTCTTATAATTTCTTTCTAAATGGTTTTTACATTTCACATTTAGGTTTATGATTCACTTTAAATTCATTTTTGTATGTAGTATAATACATAGTTCAATTTCTTATTTGTGCCCATGGATACTTATTTTCCCTGGGATCATTTGTTGAAAGATTGTCCTTGGAATTGCCTTTGCATCTTTGTCAAAAATTAATTGACCATTCATGTGCAGCCCTATATCCTCTTCTATTGAACTATTTTTGGCTTGATACTAATGCCATACACTCATGACTACTATACTTTTATTGTCAGTCTTGAAGTCAGGCTGTAAGTACTCCAGTTTTATTCATCTTTTCCTAAATCATTTTTATCTATTCTAGCTCCTTTACATTTCCATATGAATTTTAGCATCAGCCTATAAATATGTACCAAAAGCATCACTGGGATTTTTATTTGGATTACATTAACTCTAAAGATAAATCTAGGTATAAATGATGTCCAACAATGCTGTGCCTTCTTATCCATGAACACAGTGTGAACTATAGTTCACCACTTATTTAGTTTCTATAAGCAATGCTTTGCAGTTTTTGGAGAAAAGATCTTATATATTTTTGATAAATATAACCCTAACCATTTCATGTTTTTGCAGCTATTACATAGTAAATGATATGGGTGTTTTTATTTTAATTTCTGTTTGGTCATTGATAGTACATAAAAATACAGTTGGTGTTTGGATATTAATCTTTCATCCTGTAGCCTTGTTAAATTCCTTTGTTTAGCTCTAGGATTTTTTTTTTTTTTTTTGAGATTCTATAACATTTTCTACATAGATTATCATAGAGTCTGTGAGTAAACATAATTTTGCTCATTAATTTCCAAGGGGCATGTCTTTAATTTCTTTTTCTTGCGTTATTGCACTGGTTAGAACTTCCAATACAATGTTCAATTGAAATGGTAAAAACAGACATCTTTGCTATTTTTCTCATATTAGGAGAAAATCAATCAGTCAATTATTTGTATATGCACTTTATTAAGTTGAGGAAGTTCCTACCTTATTCTTAGGTTTCTAAGTTTTAATCAGGAAAGGGGTTGGATTTTGACAAATGCATTTTCTGAGCCCTGTGAGGTAATCATATAGTTTTCCTTTCTTAGTCTGTAAATACTGTAAATACAGTGTATTACATTGACTTTTAGTTTTCAAATGTTAAACTAACTTTGCATTTTTTGGATAAAGCTTACCCAGTCATAATATATTACATAATTTATATATTGCTGATTTGATTTGGTAAAATTTTATTAAGAATATTTTTATTTATATTCTTGAGGGATATTGGGCTATAGTTTTCTTATCAATCTTGCTAGAGATATATCAATTTTACTAATCTTTTAAAAAATAGCTTTTGTTTAATTGATTTTTTCTCTTTTTCTGTCTTCAATTTTAATAATTTCTGTTACGCTCTTTATTATTCATAAAAGAATATTCCCTTTATTTTATTTCAATATTCATAGAATTTGTAGGGGTCTCTTATTCCTGTTATTAATAATTTGTTTCAGAGAAAGGGTCAAAAGAACAAAAATTCAAGAAATCAATTTTTATAGGTAATACCAAATAAACAAAAGTAAGTCTGAGCAAGGAGCTTGAGTATAGGAAGAATAAAGGATAGCGTCAAATAATTATGCAATTTCAAATCTTAACGATAAAGGACACAGATGCTTTGGGGCTTTTTCTGTTTCAACCTCCAGAATTTAATACAAGATCTCTTGTTTTCTTGCAATTATTTTAAAAGAGAAGTAAATATATTCACTATTTACCTAGTTTGGAGTAATAAAGAAATTTGTTTAATGGATGTTTAAACATTATCTGAATCCTATTAAAAGATTTTCCATATTTTATCAGCATTAACTATAAGTTTGAAGGCAGTAATTATGAATATCACTTAGTATTATACTTATTTGTATATTAGTATTTACCTAAGTTCACTTTTTAAGAAGAGGGTTTATTATTTACCTCTGAATCTCTAACATTAACTACTATAGAGCATTACTTAGAGAGAACTTATTTATTTAACAAA
The DNA here is from genome assembly GCA_004026585.1 of Noctilio leporinus. Classification (NCBI taxonomy): domain Eukaryota; kingdom Metazoa; phylum Chordata; class Mammalia; order Chiroptera; family Noctilionidae; genus Noctilio; species Noctilio leporinus. The sequence continues at coordinate 55,453 of PVIW01007814.1, read as the reverse complement.
TATTACAGAGTGCCTATTAAGTCCTAGGTACTATATGAGGGGTTGGGAATGCAAAGGTGAGTGGAGAGTGGCTGTGTGGATGCTCTCTTTAGACCAGTGGAGCAGACCAACAGGAATCAAATCATCCTACAGATGTAAATTGAACAATACTGAACACTGGGTGGATGATTAGGTAACATTTCTTATATAAGCTATTTCCAAAGTGATTAATTAAGAGAATCCTATAACAAAGAGAGAATCAGAGCCTCTAATTCTAACCTAGCCCACATTTTTAGAACCACTTTATCCAATACCTCAAACATAATTTCCTTCAGAAGTAACTTTTGAGGAACAGAGAGTACACTATGGGATACATCACAATGTTTTAGAACTTGGGACGTTATCCCTACTAGACAAGAAGAAAGGTTAAAAGACATCTTTGTGGTGGTCTAATGAAGATAAATTAGTCTTACAGAAACATAACTCTCAAAGCCATTTTGTGAGAATATAAATACTGAGAATTAATATAGATACGGTAACTCCAATTACTAAAATGAAAGAAAATTTTTAAAATTGAAAGCATATAATCATTCATTTAGCAAGTATCTATCAAATATTTATTATGTGTGAGCATATCCCTAGAAATAGAGCAGAAGTCCCTGTGCACAAAAAGGGGATGACAAGGGTGGGGGACATATGATGAACAAATAAGACCACTTAGAGACTTCCGATTCTCTGCAAAGACAGCTTCCTGTATAGGTGAAATATTCCCCTGCCCATCAAATCAATTTAGGATCTGTACCCAACCCAACAGAGATTAAAAGCAAGATTATTTCCAACTTAATGAAGTGCCCTATGCTCACTGTTATTGCAGGAGTGTCACCTGTCTAGTCTTTTCTTGACAGTGATTTTCAACCCTTTTTCAGCACAGTGAACATTATTTGCTTCCTTCATCATCCCAAACAACCAACATAGTCAGCAGCCAACCTAAAGGAAAGGGAGACTTTTCTCTATTTGTAATTTATACCTACTTCTATGTAGTAGTTTAAGCCAGGATTTCAAAGCTAAAGTTTACCTTTACCACAGAAGCAGGATAAAAATGTCTTTGTCTAGTCTGAAAAGATCTAATCCAGCATCCCTGGTCGTATAATTTCAAGTAAATCCCAAAAAAACCGCAGTTTTCTCTCCTCAAATCAGTTTAAATGCTTCCAAAATGTCAGTGTTTCTCCAGGTGCAGTAGGTTTTTGTGTAAGTTTTATTAGGGCCACTATCCTGCTTAGAGGCTTCAAACTACATAATAACGTAACCTTTCCTGCCCTTCCAAAAAGGAAAGACTGCAGGTAAATAGCTTCACAACAAACAGCTCATTTCAAAAAAGGGGGGGCATTCAATTACATAGACTTCAATTACTTGTAATAACTTGGAACTCTTAAAAAATTTAACAACTTCAGCTTAAAACAACTAAGCTGGACTATTGATAAAAATCACCCTCTAGAATCAACATATACAAGCTACAGATGCAAAAAGAGTAAGAAAGCTTACTGATTGTCTCTTCTGCTCCCAGCCCCCAGTGCTAAACACGTTAGGTTGCAAATATTAAGGCTTTGTTAAAATTATAATTCATAGGAGAAGCCTGTCTTTAAGGCAAGATTATTACATTTGATTTTTCAATTTTGAATCCTGAACTTTCCATAAACAGAACTGATTATAAAAAACACTTTCCATTCTGTATGTGTATATGTGTATATATGTATGTTTGTATTTCCTTTACGCAAGTCAAACATAAGAATTAGGCCTTCACGTAATAGACATTGGCTTCAAGGTCATTTGGGGAATGCAATCTTTTCATTAAAAAACCCTTTCCCTTAAGGATATGAAGGTTTTCTGGGCAAGTACATATTCTACATTATAACAGTTACACTCACACATATTTTCTTCATCTAGCAACACTTTGAATCACAGTAAATTTGAAAAATTCTTTAAAGAGATCCCTACCCCTACCTTGAACACCACCTTAAAACTCTTAAGAAGAAACTTGCTAGCCATCAGCAAGGCAACTCTATTAGAAGGAGCTCTAAGCAAGAACAATGGAGACTGTTGTACAAATGTTAACTCACATCATGTAACAAAAAGGTAAACAGTACTTTATTGCATTGCCTTATCTGCAGAACATACATATTTCTCCACATACTTATGGTAAGCTACTTTCCAGCAAAATCTTCTTATGGTATTGTATGATTAATAAATACGGTTGGTGAAGAAACTATAGAAAGAATTAATAGCTTCATTTGGTAAGATTAAACAAAATAGCCATGTGATTTTTTAAAAGACCATGAGATACACTAAAATGCATTGTATTTGTATGCAATTAAAGTTCTGTGTTATGACAAATGGCATTTCATTTTACAGTTGGAGATCACTATCCCTCTAGTTGGCAAAAACCACTGTAAGATGAACACTAGCCCTGAAAAACATTTTTCCTAAGAAAAATGAGAGGCCATTATGCTTTAAAAACAAAACCACTCACAGAGTCCTTCCCCATCTTCTTCTGAAGCCTCGTTTGCCACTGAACGGCATGCAGGACAATGGCTTCCCACCTCCTTTCAAGGTTCACAATGATCAGCTGCATGGGCTGGTGGTCTGCGCTCAGATCGCAGGTCTCCCCCTCATCCAGGAGGTGCTGGCACAACCGCAGGATGGAGGCCACTCCCCGGCGCCGCTGCTTGATTTCACGACACAGGGACTGCAACACAGAGAGGGACCCACCATGAGAGTTTACAAGGCAGATTCCTTAGGACATGACACACACTCTTGTGCCTTCATTTTCTGTTGTAGTGATAGGCTCGGCTATGAACAAGTGACCAAGAAGGACTCTGTAACTGCCTTTAGGTACAGACAGGTCCCAACTGATGCCAAAGAATTTAGCCACATCCCAATCCTCTTCCGCTTTCCACTGACTTTGTCACCTGAAATGTTGGGTCTCACTTTAACACTAGGTATTTAGCAATTTACAACCTAATGAAATAAATTGTTAGGTCATATGAATGCCAAACTGATTACATACTTTGATTCAAAGTCCCAGGAAACACAAAAGGCAGAAGTTCTCGAAAAAGAAATTTTTTCCAAATTGACTCTCAGATATTTTTGGAGCCAAATGTTTAGTTTATGACTGGCTGGGAATAAGTTAAATAAGATTGTAAAAAATTTCAATATATAACATCTATTATTTGGCAAAAAATTAAAAAGAATAAGCAACATTTCCCTTCCGAAGCTTGATTAACAAAACAGTAATGTTCTGGAAACAGAAATTAGGATACTGGATTATTATTGCACTATTTGTTGGTCTCTGTGTTTCTTTTAATAGCTACTCCCACTATTTAAGAAGGATATGCATGCATCAAGATAGTATTTCACCCCCAGAAGCATTTGTATTGCTGCAGTGACCCTAAGCTGAACAATTCAAGCAAAATAGTGGATACATATGTCAAAAAATATTATATCTTTTCATTGCCTACGGATACTGTGTAAGTGATAGTCTAATTCAAAGCTTTCAGGAGAAATGATTATATCCACAAACATCACTGAATTACTAATCTCCTACTATTGCCACAATTGGACTGTTCTAACAGTTAACAGATTGCTTATTAATCAACAAGGGTAAACAAGACAATGCAATTTCATTTAGTGTGAGGGTTTCGATGTCTAAAAGTATTTGTGTTTAAAATGTTAATCCAGATAAGGCTTCATTAAAAGCCTTAAAATGATTAAGTGTGGTTCATTGAAATGTGCATTGAGTGGTAGTAGACCAGCAGGTGGACATTTCATACAGATGTTCCATTTATTGATATAGTACATGCTATAGCCATTTAAATGACCCTAACTCAGTAATAGCTGGAATTCTATTATTTCTGTAATGAGAGAACCCTGTACCTTTAATATTTCTGAATTTTAAATAAGGTGAATGACAATTTCCCAAACCTCTATTTATGGCAAAATATGACTAGGAATTTTATTATTCAATTTACATCAAGGCAGCATTTTTAGTTACATTTCCTGAACTTCCCCTTATTACTTTTCCTAGGGTTCATTACTATTTTCCTGTATATCTCCTGCTGCAACCACCAGGCCTGGCAAATTTCTTTACTGATGCTATTCATTAGCTCTATATTCAATGAGGAGAAACCCCCAGACAAAGATAAAACTTGAGGTTTACTAAAGTAGCAGGCACTGTGTTTATTTCTTCCAATCCACCTGCATTCATTCTCTTTCTCTCTTTATCTCTCTCTCTGAAATTTAAACAAACAAACAAACAAAAATAACTGCTGGCATTCAATATTTGATTTTTGGATCTTCCCAATTGCACAAGTTTTAATATCCAAAGAAGTTAGTCTATATTATGGATTAATAGTTTATCCTATGTGCACATTTGGGGAATAACGCTACTTTAGATTGGAGGCAAAAATTGGGAATTTTACATGACCAATTTGTTTTTAGTAATTATTCATATTTAGGAGATATAATTGATAGTAACATTTTTTCTACATAAAAACAGGTTTCCATGACAAGTATTAAAATATACATATTTATTTATAATCAAAAATACACAGTAAATAAAATCCTTATCTCTTAGAATTAGTTTACATTATTTCCATGACAAACTATGATAGAGAAATGTTAACTATAACTACATAGAAACAAATGATTATACTATTTTTGGCTTACATTTTCAGGGAAAAGTACTTTTAAACAGAAAGCCAAGCTAACTAATCTAAGCAAGGCACAGAAATAAGACAAATTCATCCCTGCCTCCAGAACCTCCTCAAATGTAACCCATACCTTCCATCTGCTGGCACTGCTTCAGGCATGGGGGCTTCCAAAAGGAGCAAGTTACAGTTACTGCTCTCCAGGCACTGAGAACCTGCCACAAGATTGTACAAATGATCCCCAAAATAATGCAGAAAGGGGGGCACTAATAACAGGCATAAGTTTGTGCAACTTGCTTTTGGAGGAGTTGGTGGGATCTTTAGTGTGAGCCATATTGTCCAAGTTGGGTGGTGGTGACTAGAAGGTCCAGAGCAAGTGGCCTGGGGCAGTGAAAGTACCTAGTGTGCTGGGGGTAGGAGAAGAGAGTGGAGTGGCTGGGGAAGGAAGTAAGGAATTTGGGAAAGCTTTCCATTATTGCCAATTTGAAGCATTTTCCTAGATAACTAATGAAATCATGTTGGTTCCTAAACATAGTCACATTGTGTTCCCAGGACAGTAAAAAGAAGAAAATGTAAAAGGAAAAAAAAAATTATTAATATGCCTAGTAAAGAGATTCTAGGAGCTTTTGTATTTAGTTATCCTTATTATTTGTAATCTTTAGGCAATTGCTTCCTACAAGGCTACCTCAGTTAGTATGAAGGAAACTGTCTTAGTACCATCTCAGAATCCAATTGCTGGGATATAATTGGATTTGTTACTTTTACATTTCTAACAACCTACTTTATTTACTTATTTTGCCTTTCTATTCAGTTTCCTCATGTTACTAAAAAGGCAGTTTTGCTATAAAAAGTGGTAACTGTAGAAAAAACCAAAATTTCTAAACTGCTTTTTCTTTACAGTGATCAGATCTCTAACCCTCTAAACACAACTTTTTGGACATGTTAACAAGAAAATTGCCAACAGGCTGAAGGTTTTTGTTTTATACATAGGCTGCCAGTTTGGTTTTTAATTCACCAATGGTCATGAAAAACAGTTTTTTTATTGGAATTTTCCCCTCTAGACTTCTTCTGTCAAGTTTTTTTCCTCTCTAAATCACTCATATTATCAGGCCAAACGTGATGTAACAGCATTCTTAACATTAGCTTGGCTTATCACCATTAAAGATAAGGTATCCAATATCAGTACTTTTCTTTCATTGTATGTTAAATGTATGTATAATACATATCACATAAAATGAATACATTTGCTTGTACAGCCATATTCTTGACATTAAACAACAGTGTCATCTCTTATAAAAGTATATACATATGTAAGCTTACAATAAAGAAACTAATTGGACTAAGAATCAAAATGTGTAGTAAGTTAAATATAAGAACCAAATATAGAAAAAAGCTAGAGGGGGAAAATAATTTTAAAATACCAAAACCAAGCATACGTTAAAAAGAGAAAATAAAAACTCTAGCTAAGAAACTCCAAAGCAATTTATCTACATCTCTCTTACATAATTTTATTCAGCTGGTTAATATAACATTATTAGTTAAGTTTATATGAATAAAGTAGCATGACTTTAAGTGATTTGTCAAGAAACTATTTATGAAGTAATTCCATTTATAAAGTCAAATATGACTTTACAGTTTAGATTGATCAACTGTTTAAAGGTATCTATTGAGTATACCTTCTGTATGGCCAAATCAATAAAGAAGTTTAGATCATCAGCATATGCTTTGTACCTGCTTTCAATCTAGTTGGAGTGTGGAAATATATGAAGAGAAAAGGGAAATGTGAAAAAAGACAGGTGAGTTCTTCTAGTATAGATAGTGTCAAATGCTTACCTCCATTTTTCTGTTGCAGGGGTCACCTGTATGTTCTCATGCATTATTATTATTACTTTTGCACTTTCTGTATTTTGCCAGTTTAATTTCATGAAGTGAGTAACCATCTTCTCTTGATCTGCCACCTGTGACCAGATTTTCTAGAGCAAAGTTTCTTATAGTGTGTTTCCCAGGCCAAGCAGGAACTTGAAAACGCAAATTCTCTGGTGTCACTCCACAACTTTCGAATCAGCAATTGGGGTGATTACACTGCATACTGCATTTTGAGAGCACTGATCTATAGGAAACAGAGGAACTTTGCTTTTCCAATAAAAGACTCAATCTAGTTAAACTAAAAAAATTTTACAAGTTCTAATTTTGGAGCTACACTAGTAGCCAAGAACCTAGGAGCCATAGCCACTGGTGGTTAATTATTTTGTTAATTGTTATCAAATGACTGAAAAATTGAATCAATCAATGAATAGATCTTTTCAACCAGTGATATCTTTATATTATTAGTATTTATATGATGATCTCCAGAATTATCAATATAAATATTAAGAATGCTGATATGTTAGGTTGAGTACCATATTTGGGGATTTTTGTCCTGTTATTTTTATCAAAGGAGTAATTTAGTACTGAATAACTCTAACATAAACAACATTGTGCTAAATTAAATAGGAGCTTTGCTCTCAGAAAGCTTACATAGCAAGACAGAACCATAAGGAGTGTTTGAAAAGTATTAGACATCAGGTACAGGTAATGTTAATATGCCAGTATCCACGGTCTAATAAAAATGTATAGCAGGTTGGAAATATGAGAGGCTGTAACTGATACCTTTGTGATTTTCCAAAATATGCTTTTGACTGGTTGGTTTGGGATCAATATTTGGGGGCAATGTTGGTGAATAATACTGCTTGTAGCAATAAACATTTATTGGGTATAACTATGTGCCAAACACTGTACTTTTCATTACAGGATTGTCATTGATAGATAAGAGGCATATAATAAGATGTGGTATGTATTCTTAAGTGCTTGTAATTTAGCTTTAAAGAGAAGACACTAGCTCCTCAAAGCTAGAAAAGTCAATGTAAGCAAAGATTTTTGGTAACACCTAACTCATCAGGTTGTTGTAGGTTTTAAATGAGGTAAGAAAGGAAAATGTGCTTTGTGAATACAGAGGATGTGACCCAAATGTAAGGTGGGATTGATATACATGCTAAATGATGGGCACTGATTTGGGGGATAAGAAAGAATGTTACTAGCTGGAAGAGACAGATTACAGATTAAGACTCATGGGATTAGAGCTAGGCTGTCAAAGGTGCTGAAAATAAAAAATGTGAAGGAAGGCGAGGGAGGATACATTTGGGAGAGGCACATAAGAGACCACAACTTTGTAACATTTTTAAAAGGAATTGAAGTTCAAGTGAAATATAACAATAATCATAACACCATCATCCATCCATCCATCCACCCAATGCATTTATGAGTTGACTCCATGCACCAGGCACTATTCTCAGTGGTGGGGATATAACAGTGAGTAACAAGATTTCTGCTTTCCTAAAACTTACATTCAACCTTGTGGGGGTGGGGAAGATGTTGTGATAGGTTGGAAATAAAACAAATTATACAAGAAATATGGAAGAGCAGTAACAGCTATAAAATAACAGAGTAATATGAGAGAAAGTGGTAGAGGGGGGAAGTTACTTTAGATTGGACCATCGGTAGAGCTTCTCTGAGGAGGTGACATCACATAATAGCAAGTTCAGATGTACAAACAAAATACAAGGCCTGTCCCGAAAGTATCAAGCCAATGTCAATATAATTAAAACAACCTGCACGGCCAATACTTTTGGGACAGGCCTCATATAACTTATGTTGCAATAATTTAGACAAGATAATATCTATAAAGCCAAGGCTAGTTTATGCCATAAAAGCTTACTTATGATAAATATAGGATATTAATGATTAAATATTGAATATGTACCAAAAAATTAATAGAATTTATAAAGCTCTTGGTATAATTAAGTCAGGAAAAATAGTCTTTTCAACAAGTGGTATTGGTTCAATGGATATCCACATGCAAAAGGATGAACTGCACTCCCACTTCTCAGCATATACAAAATTAACTCAAAATAGATTGTGAACCCAAATGTAAGAGCAATAACTAAAACTATCTTAAAAGAAAATGTAGAAGTAAATCTTTATCACCTTAGGCTAGGCAATGGTTTTTTAGATATGACACAAAATTACAAGTAACTTTTTTTTTCTTTTTTAATTTAAGATTTTATTATTTCCAGAAAGAGGGGAAGGGAGGAGGCAAAGAGGGAGAGAGACATCAATGTATGGTTGCCTTTCACCTGCCTCCAGCTACAGATCTGGCTGGAGACCTGGCTTGCAACCTGGTTATGTACCCTGTGCCACCAGCCAGGGCCAACAAGTAACTTTTAGACAACTTAATCAAAATTTAAAACATTTGATCTTCCAATGACACCATAAAAAAGAAGGCAACCCGTAGAATGGAAGAAAATATCTGACATCTGAAAATTATGTATCTGATAATGGACTTTTATCCAGAATATTAAAAACAATGTTTATAACAATATAAAGAAATAACTCCATTTTAAAAATGGGTGAAATATTTGAATAGACATTTCTTCAAAGAAGACATAAAACTGACCCATACACACATGAAAAGATATGCAACATCATTAGCTATCAAGATGTCCCCTCCCCTCCAAAAAACTAAAACAGAAATAATGTCAGTGAGGTGTAGGGTAATTAAAATTGTCATGCATTGCTTATGAGATTGAAGAATGATGCACTTATTTTGGAAACCAGTGTGACATTTCTTCAAAATGTTAAACATATTGATAGATTTACCATATGATCCAATAATTTCTCTCCTAGGTATATGCTCAAAAATTTGAAAAAATAAAAATACATACAAAATCCTGTAGACAAATACTCATAACTGCACTATTCATAATAGCCAAAAGTGGAAACAACCCAAACATCTATCAATAAATAAATGGAGTTTTTAAAAATGTCATATATTCATAGAGTGGAATATTATTTGGTAATAGAAAATGAAGTACTGCCCTGGCTAATGGCACAGTGGATAAGACATACATTGATGTCTCTCTCCCTCTCTGCCTCTCTTCCATCCCCTCTCTCTAAAATATAATAAATAAAATCTTTAAAAAAATATTAAAAAAAAGATGAAGTACTAATACATACTACAACCTGGATGAACCTTGAAAACATTATGCTAAGTGAAAGAAGCTAGTCACAAAAGGCCACATATTGTATGATTGCATTTATATAAAATGTCCACAATAGGCAAATACATAGAAACAAGAAGTATATTAGTATTACGAGAGGGTTGCAGTCCAGGGAGTGACTGCTAATGAGTAAAGGGTTTCTTTCAGAGATGGAAAATTCTCAAATTAGATCTTATGTTATGTGGATTATATCTCAATAAAGCTGCTACTTATATTTTTAAAAATCACTTGGAGCTCCTGCTGGTGGCACAGTGGATAAGGCACCAGCCTGTGAACCCAAAGGTTGCTGGTTCAATTCCCAGCCAGGGCATATAACCAGGTTGCAAGCCAGGTCTCCAGCCAGGTCTGTAGCTGGAAGCAGGTGAAAGGCAACCATACATTGATGTCTCACTCTCTGCCTCTCTCTTCCCCTCTCTCTAAAAATAATAAATAAAATATTTTTAAAAATTAAAAAAGAAAATAAAAATCACTTGGTAAGTCCAGTTATATATTATAATTGATTACATAATCAAATAATTTACCATTCCTTTCAGGGTATTGTCACAACAACAGACCCTATAATATTACAAATACCATCCAGTCATCACGGTTTTGCAACCATGGGTCAGTACACAGCTAGGATAGAGTTATAACTGCAAACCCATAAATCTCAGATAAGATATTCTTCTATATAATAAAAATATATCTTAAAAGTCAGTTGCCTTTTTCAATATAGTTATCATACTTCTGGAAATATCAAAAAACATAGAAAAGCACACAAAGAAGACCATGGATCTAAAAAAATTTTTTAAATATGAAAGTTTAAGAAAGTTATGTTTAATTATTGCAGTGATGAGTTTCATATCTAATCATATACTTCTTATGAAACTTTAATCTATTGTGTTGTTAGTGTCAGTACAAAAATGAGACCTGACATATCAAATATACTTCATGCACTTTATCAAAGATCACTCTGAGTTGACTATATACAGGGTGTGGGCAATCAATTGGCAAAATTTTAGTAAAATAAACAATATACCACAAAAGTGTTATATTTTGAAATAAATTTATTCTTAGATATAAATACAGAAACATAGTCATTATTGTTTAAGCTATTCAAAAAAGCCCCCATTTGCTGCAATAATAAACTGGATTCAACTTTGGAATCTTGAGGATGCTTTAACTTTTCTTTATCCATGGATGATATCATAATGATTTCCATCTTAGCTTTAACAGCCTCTTTATTGGAATGAGGTTGCTTATTAACTTCTCTCTCACAAACGCTGCATACATAATAGTCTAAAGGATTGCATCTGGTAAACTAGGCAGCCAGATTTCCTTTAACCAGAATTCAGGAACACTGACACTGAGAAATTGCACCTTTTTGGAATCATGTGCTGGTGCACCATCTTGTTGGAAGATAAAGTGACATCCATTTGTGATTTGCTTCATCCACCCTACAACTACTTCTCTCAAAATGTCAAGGTAAATATCCTGGGTCTTTTTTTTTTATTCTTGTAATTATTATTTATTAATTATTATATTATTTTCCATACTATCCTGGATCTTCACTGATGATCTCCTGGAATCCATACACAATATCTGGACTTTCATACCTTTTGCATTTTCCTTGTTGATGTGGTGACATCAGGATCAGCATCATACACCTTCTTTACATTGTAAACTATATGCAAAAGGATGTTAGTGAAGTCTGCAATTTCCTTAGCAGTTGGCTCTGCACACAATCCAGAAATTACGGTTGCTCTAACATTGTATTGCTTTGACATGACAGTTGCTCTCAGAATTTAATACTTTTCATCTGAAACAATGATGTTAAATTATAACCGTAGAAACATAGTTTTTTAAAATTAATAAAAAGCAGGTGAAATAAAGAGATGCAAAGTTATTGCCAATAGATTGTGTGCACCCTGTGTATCTAAATAAATACAAAATAAAAAATGTTATATTCTCTTTAATGTTCAATCAAGGTTTACTGAATGCAAAATAATAACCAACAACCATTGAATCTTATTAATTACTAGGGTACTATTCTTAGCTCTTTTATTGGCTATTTTCCATAATCTCCTATACCAATGATAAACACTTTTTTATATTTCTGTGTGCTATGCATTTTTTATGTATTTTTTATATATTGACTCATTGAATTCTCACAACAGTATGAAATATTGGGTTGGCCAAAAAGTTCATTTGGTTTTTTTCATAAGATGGCTCTAGTAGTGCTTAGCTATCTTTAACTTCATTCCAAACAATTTCATTAGATTGTATTATGACAGGAGTCATATCATTGTGCATTTAAAAATATTATCAAAATTGGTGAATTGCTGTGTATTAGCTATTTTAATATTGAAGATGAAAGAAAATACACAATATGTTCAGCATATTATGCTTTATTATTTCAAGAAAGGTAAAAATGCAACTGAAACACATTTTAAAAGATTTGTGGAGTGTATGGAGAAGGTGCTGTGACTGATCAAATGTGTCTAAAGTGGTTTACGAAATTTCGTGCTGGAGATTTCTCACTGGACGAGGATTCTCCACAGTTAGGTAAACCAGTTGAGGTTGACAGTGATCAAACTGACACATTAATTAAGAACAATCAATGCTACATCATGTTGGAGATAACCAACATACTCAAAATATCCAATCGATGAAGTTATGGGTGGAAATGAAAAATAATGTCTTTTACAGAAACAACCATACTGACTTTTGACCACAACTCAATGCATACTATATCATTATCTATCTATTTTACAAATAAGGACATGGAGACACAGAGAGGTTAAGTAACTGATCAGAGATAACAGCTAGTAAGCAACAGAAGCAGAATTTTAACCCATGCATTCTGAATACAGACCCAATTCACAAAAACACTATACTACATTGTCTTTCATAAGAAAGCTGAACAAAATTATAATATTAATATTTCAAAATTATCAGGTTATCTCAGGCCCTGACTTCTAACCAGAAGTGGCCACAACCGTAAAATTATTGTTGTTAAGATAGCCAACAACTTTTGTACACCATTCTCAGTTCTATGTTCTGTCCTTTCCTTGGCCTGAAAATACGTTAATGATTAGTGATCTATGCAACTCTGAAGGGTGGTTATATTAGCAGAGATAAAAAATATCCTAGTCCATTTATTGAACAAATATTTGTTAAACACCTATTATAATGGGCTCTCTTCTGAGTGTTTTTGATACATCAGTAAACAAAATAGACAAAACTTTCTGCCCCCTAGAACCTCATAGTAAGCAGAGTGGGCAATAATTTCTCTTCTGAGAAAGTTATAATTTATATATATAATAAAGAAGAGATTGAACAAAAGCAGAAAATATTCATTAGGCAAATGATTATTAAAGTTTCTAACAAGGGGTCAGCAGATCTTTTGGTCCTGATAGCTCTATTCTTGAACCAATTATGTGCTTAACTTAACAATAACTAATGTATAAACATTGCAATGTAAAAAGTTTCATTCTAAAATTATAAAGGAGCAAATCTTCAAAACAACCAAAATTAAAATACCTAAATGAAGTATGAATGATGACGTGCATAGTTTAAGGAAAATGTGGGTAAATGGCGTCTGTGTACTTTAATTCATTCCAAACTTAAAAGCCAATTGCAAACAGTATAGAAATTTAGCTCAGTTTCAAGTCCTGGGATGTAGTCTATATTGAAACTAAATATACTATAAGCATGAAGTGAAGTGCAAAAAATAGTAATTGAAAAATGACATGATTAAATAGCATGGCATGCAATCATTTGCTCTCAATTATATCAATGTATCTTCTTCATTTCTAGGAGTCAAGCAGAAATATTGTTTTTTAAATGCCTCTATTAAATTGGTCACCAATAATAAAATAAATGAGCATCCTAATAAGCTCATTTACATAGCATACATCATATACTACAAAACTATTCTCTCCAAACAGTTTTACTCAAAAGATTTGTCTCCTGGTTGTCATGAGTCTTTGCTACATTAGCAGATTTTAAAAGCATAATACTGTCATCAGGATCATTTGTAGAAAAATGTTTATGAAACTTTTCTAGTTAACCCTTGGCAGGACCCTTATTGCTAATTATGGAAAAGGTATTGATATGATATCTTGGCTGTCACATTTTATTATGGTGATGGTAGAAGGAGAATCTAGGTCTGACATTTGGGAAGTACCATCTAATTGCAAGTCAGAAACAGAGAATGACAGTTGTAAGTAGAAGATAACTTCTTTCAAAATAACAAACTGGTTTATTTAATGTAAAAACTAGATTTTAGAAATAGCATGAAAGCCCTCTAAATTGGTTCACCAAGCACATCTCTATTGGCCCCTTGAAGAGAGTATTGGATGTGTGTGTAAATAGTTTTTAAATTGTACATGACAATCTAAGTCTAGATTCTAACATTAAGTGATTTCTTAAAACCATTTAAAATCAAAATGTTTTCAGTGAAGACTCTCATTTTTAAGAAAAATCACCTCCCCTTTGTTCATCTAGGTAGTAGTAAGGTCCAAAGGTCAGTCACCTTTACCTCAATGGTCTAATTAGCTTGAACTCTGACCTAGAAAAAAATCTCACTTTTCTTGTAATCTAGTATCCTTCACCAATTAAGTTGAATCATGAAGGGCCACTATTTAATACTACAAATTCTTTAAAAAAAATTTTTTAAAGATTTTATTATTTTTAGAGAGAGGGGAAGGGAGAGAGGCAGAGAGGGAGAGAAACATCAATGTATGTTTCTTTTCTTTCACCTGCCTCCAGCTACAGACCTGGCTGGAGACCTGGCTTGCAACCTGGTTATGCGCCCTGGCTGGGGAATCAAACCAGTGACCTTTGGGTTCCCAGGCTGTTGCCTTATCCATTGTGCCACCAGCCAGGGCTAATACTACAAATTCTTGAAGATCCTTAGACAAACATTGGTGAAAAAAAAAAATTATTTTTGGAAAGGAGTATTGCTATTCTTCTTCACTATTTTTTAGCTGTGGACCAAAATATAATAGCCATTCTAAAAATGCAGACCCTTGCTGCATTGTTCCATGAAAACTGTTGATGTTCCCATGTGGCATTCTTAATTCGTTGTGACTCTCCCTACTCTAGGTTAAGTATTTTTAAATATGTTTGTTTTTTAAAATCAGGCTCAGTGGTCATGTACTTAGTTCATATTCACATGTAATTAGTGATATGTTATATATTTCCTTTTCTAAATTAAAAACACTATTAAAATTCCAGACATACAAAACAATATGAAGATTAAGTTACTCTAAAGAAAACTGTAATAGCTTACAGATTGCTTGTATCATTACTAAAATGCTGGTATCTATTACAGAGTCTCCCTGGAATAAAGAATGCACTTTTGGCAATAATCTTTTAAAAACATGTCCATTATTGTTAATATGCTAAACCAGTCTGCAATTATAGAAAGGTACTTTTAGCAATAAAGGGGAAGGGCTGCTGGATATAAATGAAACTAAGCCATTATACTACAAAATATCTTTTCTTAAAATCCTACAATCACTCCTTTTAGAAGCAGGTAAGGCATTAATTGCCATTTATTTTTGCATTATTATATGTTGAAATCTATTTACAACACCTACTGTGCTTTTTATCTCTCCCTGATTCCACGGGAATCATTTCAGTGTAATTCTGGGGAATGGATGAAGGTGATTTTCTTCTCTAGGTTATCTGTCAGTCCCAGTACCTGAACTCATCTGTGCTTTTAATGGGTTTTGTGTATTCATTGGCCAGGTCAAAGGAATATTCAGTACAGTCTTGAAGAGAAGAAAACAATTCTTTATGACAAGGTATAGTGCAATACACCCTTGAGGCTAACTCTATGAAAGAAAGATCACCATAAAGACCACACCTAGAGAATGAAAGCCTATTAAGAAGGAAAGCAAGAGAGCATAGGAGCAAGGCTGACCCAAGAGGAATTCCCACGGATAATGTGAAACACACAGGAGAGGAAAGGCTATTAGACTAATTGGTTTCATGACTCACTCAGCTATGATGCATGGTATTTCTCTAGCTCTCTCATCCATACACAGTAGGCTATTCTTCATCCCTCTTTTAAAAATCCCTATTTTTCCAGACTTCTCACTGTCTAACTTACTCTTTATTTCCTACGAAGCCATTTCTGGAACTCATCACAAAGCTTGGAGTGTTGTTTCAAGGATATCAGCTAGGAACTGGTATTTTGGGGAAGTACTCCTGTAACTCCAGAATCCTACAGATGGGAAATAAATGAATTCAGCTCTAGGGACAAAATAAGAATGCATGAAGAGAATTAGACTATGGAGAATAACAACATGTAAAAAGGAGGATAATGATGCTAGGGTCAAAAAAATCAACATTAGAAAGATCTTTCTGTTCATTAATTCACTCCTCCCTAACTTAGAATAAGTTGAGGTATAGACAGCTCTATAAATTTCATATTTCTGATTTCATTTTCATAGCATCTAAAATAAATAGGATATTTTCCTGTGAGTTTGGACCCCTGGGAATTTGCATCTTGGCTCCTTCCTTTGTATTTATTGTGGAAGCACAGAGCAACTCCACCCTTTTTTGCCAGTTTTCAGTATTCCTGGCTGTGCCACACTACTAGGGTCATTTAGAATTTAACTAATATGTAATGGCAAAACACTCTTTAACAATTGTATTGGGCAGTAGAGGGATGCTGAGAGAATATTAGCTAACTATAGCTAAATATAATGATTATTTAGCTCAAAACAATATTCTGGACCCTTGTGAAAAGGAAATGTAGTAAGAATTTCTTTCTTTAAAACATTCCCATAGCTCAAACAAAGCAGAAGTCCCAGAGAATTTTTGAGAACATTTTCTTGAATAAAGCTAATTTTTCCTTTTAGGGGAATACATTTCTTTATCTTATGAGAAGAGACACCCCACATTTCTCCTGCCTGTTCCCCAAAAGAACCCTGACTACATGAGGAAGGGGAGTAGTCCTCTCATTTGTCCCATCTAATATTTTGGTGGCAAAGCAGAATATCAGTCATCTGAGCATAAAAGTGTTTTAGCTACACATTTGAAAAGCAGCTTAGATCAAGCAAATATCCTAATTTAGGGTTCTAGTGTGGCAATAATTAGTTGTGTGATCTCAAGTTAATCATGTAACTTTTATATGCCCCTTTTCTCTAAAAAGCAATACTCCTTTAGTTTTTACCATCTTCTAGTATCAGATTATTATATAACCTTATTCTGCTATGAAACAGGAAATATATCATATGGTGGTCCAAGATGGACTTTGAAAAAATAATAGAATTCAACCTGGAATATCTCTCAGATGCAGGTTGATTCTCATCTCCTCTGATGAACTTCTAGGGGTGATAAAATTAATTTTGTTTTGTCTTTATCATTTTTATTTATGTTCCTTTTCACTGACCTGAACTGCAACCATTTTGACCATATAAGTGTGTTGTTGCAATCATTTGCATGAATCAACCTTACTTGGACTCAGTTTATGCTCATGTCTTGGTCATGTGCTAACATCTTCAAAGTCTAATACCAAATATCTTTATAGTGAGAACCATATACCTAAGGAAAGCACACTAGACTGAAAATCTAACTTTGTTGTTTTTGCAAAGCTTTCAAGTCTGTTGCACCGGTGTTTAGTGAAAGTTAAAATACCATGGTTGAATGAATATCCATTGGTTCTCTTGCTGTTAGATCTTGGCTAACAGATAAAGGAAGGAGCGGGTCTTGAAACTTCCCTCCATGTCCTAAAAGTCATTTCTCCTGTCATGACTGAAGGGCAATAAACAAAACAACAGGTTGATAAAAGGAGTGGAGCATGGGAGAAACCAGGTTACTATCTATTCTATGCTTCTCAAAGGAGCTTCTACACCAGACCTGTCAATCTATATTTACACTTATCCTCATAACATTAAATTCAAAAAGAAAGAAAAATATCCTTGGGGAAGAGAATTTGATATTCTAAAAGTGCAGGGTATAAATTAGGATTTAATCAACAGTTTAGAGCATCAGTGAAATTAAGAGAGATAAGTAAGGCTATTTTTTTCCAGATGGGAATAATGATTTATGCTTCTGCCCTATCTTAGAAAGGGTTTGGGAGGATTAAGAAGCTAATGTCTATAAAGCTCTTTAAGCTCCTCATATGAAGGTGCAACATAAACACAAGGTGAAAAATGATAGCAAACTCTATATTGAGTTGAACTCCTCAGAGTAAAGACCCTGGAAATGAGCTGTTGCAGAAAAGATGGCAAGTCTCTGAGTTCCAATGCCAGAGGAAACTCAGTTTGTTATTATATGTACTTATAATACTATTTAAAACAGTACTTAATGGTATTAATAAGCTTTTCTACATTTCCTATTAATCACAATGTCCCTTGTGATAATTTTTATTTCTATTCATCAAATGAGATTAGGCCTTTTTTTAAAAAAATGATTTTATTCATTATTTTTAGAGAGAAGGGCAGGGAGGGAGGAAGAAAGGGAGAGAAACATCAATGTATGGTTGCCTTTTTCACCTGCCTTCAGCTACAGACCTGGGTAGAGACTAGGTTTGCAACCTGGTTATGTGCCCTGGCTGGGAATCAAACCAGCAACCCTTGGGTTTGCAAGCCAGTGCCAATCTACTAAGCCACATCAGCCAGGGTATTATCTCCGTTTTTAGAGGAAAAATTGAGATGCACAAATTGCAAAGATATTGATGATGACCCACGTGAAATCACTGGTTCAGTATTATTAGACTATAGCCTGGATTAGGATTCAGTAGATGTGGGCTGCCATCTGGCTCTGGCTCTGGCTCTGTCCTGGGTGAGTCGTTTCATTTATCAGAGACTTGGTTTTCTCTCCTTTGGAATATGAGGTTGAGCTAGCTAAATGACCTCAGGTCTCATCTTATGATGAGATTTTACAACCTGCTAAGTACTTCATGAGCATTTAGTGACTCTAAGGCAGTGCCTGTGGTAGTATGAAGGGCATGCAAAACAAATACAACTTCGAGGTAGCTCCTACTTCAAAATTTTTTATACTGTTAAAACAACAATGAAATACCACCACATATCTATTAGAACAGCCAAAATTAGGAACATTGAGCATGCCAAGTGCAAGGAAAAATAGAACCTCTCATTCATTGGTAGTGGGACTGCAAAATGGTACTGGCACTTTGGAAGACAGGCTGGTAGTTTCTTATAAAAGAAACATACTCCTACCATAAGATCCAACAAATGTGCTTCTTGGTATTTACATAAAGAAGTTGAAAACTTACGTTCCTACAAAAATCTGCACATAAATGTTTGTAGCAGCTTTATCCATAATTTCTAAAACTTGGAAGGAACCAAGACGTCCTTCAAAAGGTGAATGGTTTAATGAACAATGCTCAATTTAGACACTGGAATATTATTTAGTGGTAAAAATTAATGAGATATTAAATCATTAAAAGTCATGGAGGAATCTTAAATGCATATTGCTAAGTAAAGGGAACCAATATGAAAAGGCTAATACTGTATGATTTCAACCATACAACATTTTAGAAAAGGCAAACTACAGAGAGTAATCAGTGGTGGTTGTCAGAGGTTGTGGTAGGGGAGGAAAAAGAGAAATGAATAGGTGGAGCACAGAAGATGCTTAGGGCAGTGAAAATAATCAGTATGATGCCATTATGATGGATATATGTCATACATTTATCTAAACCCATAGAGTACAATAGGAAGAGTGAACTATAATGTAAACTATGAACTTTGTGTGATTATAATGTGTCAACATAGGTTTATCAATTATAACAAATGTACTACTTTGGGAAGGAGAAGTTGATAATGGAGGAGTCTACATTAGGGGGCAGGAAGTATATGAGAAATTGCAGTGACTTCCCTTCAACTGTTCTCTGAATCTAAAATTGCTCTTAAAAAAATCTTAGAAATTTTACACTATTAACAAGAGGTAGAAATCATAACTATACGTACTTGAATAAAATTTTTAAAAGCACATAAAACAACACAGGAATTTCTTCACTTATCTCCATACATGCACATACTTTTCTATCATCCTACTCCTTCACTTCAGATCTCAATTTAGAGCCATGCACTCTAGGAATTTCCTTGCTTCACTCTGCAAGAACCCGTCTTCTCCAGGAAGGTACTTCCCTAGCATGCTGTCAAGTACACTCCACATCCTATTTCACTTGCCTGTTGATTTGCCTGAATCTCCCTTCAGACTGTGTGTGTTCCTTGGAAGAGGACAATGGACAATTCATCATGGCATACACAGCACCCAGCACAGCACCTGGCAGGTGTTTGCTTAGGAGAATGGTGTGGGACAAACTAAAAATCTTTCTACCCACACTCCCAACATCATTTTGAACTGGCTCCTCTTTTTAGGTACCA
Source organism: Noctilio leporinus (assembly GCA_004026585.1). NCBI lineage: Eukaryota > Metazoa > Chordata > Mammalia > Chiroptera > Noctilionidae > Noctilio > Noctilio leporinus. Next base: position 35,326 of record PVIW01007814.1, on the reverse strand, counting down.
GAACCTCTCCATCCTCACACAAACTCTGTTACTTTTGACACCTTTTGTTGAAGATTCTTTTCATTTAAAGGGGGACTGTGAGCCACTGCAGACACAGCAGCTCTCCGGAGAGAGGGGCTCATAGAGGGAGTGAGGTCTGAGAAGGCGTCAGGCTCCTCCCTCTCCCTCACCCCTGCAGCAAAGCGGTTCCCAAATGCTGTCATCTTAACCCTGTGTCTCTCTTAAATCCAGCTTCCTTTCTTCCACTGTAATCACACCATTTCAAGCCCCTGGGGTGTAGCTCCTAAACTACAGATCTCCCTCCCAGCTGACAGACACACACCTCTACAAGAGCACTCAGTCACCCACTCTGGGACATTGAGGATGCCCCTGGTGGATGATAAACATGTAGGCTCCTTGGCTTGCATTTAGCTTTCCCCAGCGTTAGACATGTAGGTACCTCTATGCTTCTATATCAACAATTTATTATCTCATGGATATGGTCTATACTTCCTCATCTCCAAATTTTAACAAAACTAAAGGAAATCTGAATTTTCCATTTAGTTTCTGTCTGGACCTGAAATATTTGTACAGGGAGCCACTCACAGAATCTCTCAGAGGACCTACCTCAACACCCAGTCCTGGAAAACAAAACCTCCCTCCTTCCAAATAAACATAGGTGACCAACCAACACACATACTAATAGAAATTGCAGCTCAAAAGGGGGCCCAATTTGAAGATTCAAAGCAAAACAGACTAATAGACTCCTTTTGAAATAGAATTAATAAAAGGAAAAAGAAAACCTTAGAAAATTTCAATCCATTTTTTGAAAATATGCACAAGGATATTGCATCCATAGTGCTGAGGTAGGCACTTCTGAAGATAGAACAAATTAAGATCAGTAAGGAATATACAAAGATGAAAGGAACTTTTGTTGAATTAAAACTGGCAATAAAGACAATAAACTGCAAAATGAGGTACTCCAAAAACACAAAACCACCTTGAGAATTGAACCAGAAGGCCCAGATAAAGACTCACTGAAAATAAGAATTGATTTCTTTAAGTGAAGGAAAGATCCAGAGGCCTCAATATGTGCAGAACAGGACTTCCAAAAAGAGGGAACTAAACATATGGAGAACTTGTGATAATCAAATAGTAGGTAAAACTTTCTGATGTAGAGCAGGATTTTAATTTTCAAAATCAATTAGGACTTAACAAATTACCAGCACACCAAATGAAAAGAGACCAACACCCAGTCACATACAAATTCAAAAACAGTGATTGTGTGAGAACAAAAATCAGACTTCTCCTTTATGACTGTAATTGCCAAAAGCAGTTTTGATGGAAAATTATACTCCCCATAAGAAAATTTTATATTCAACCTAGCTATTGTTTATATGTAAAGTCAAGTAAAACACATTATAGGCATGTGGGAGTTTGTGACTTATACTAGGAATGTACTTTCCCTATAAAAATTATTAGAAGACAATCCAGTGGCCAATATAAGAATTGATATTTTTTAAAAAGAGAAAAAACATGATACATAAAAAATCTGATGTTGAACAAGAAAACAAGCACTATAAAAAATTATTTCTGAATTATTTTACATTCTTTTAAAATATAATGCAAATATCAAGAGAAATTATTGAAAGTATGAGAAGGAATGTAATTTTATTAGTAAAATAATATTAGCTAATAATTAAATTCAAGGTCATGTCAACAAAGAAGGAGAAAGAATGCAGAATGCAGAAATATATCAAGTCATTTCTCATTTTTAAATTGGCATTGATGAGAAGTTAATTTATTCTTGATATTGGAAGTAAAGAAAATAATTTTTTTAATCTTCCAATTTACTAGTAAAAAATGAATGACACACCTTATAGCAAAATATTTAAATAATACCATAGTGTAAACTTGATGTATTGCTAACACAGGCCAGTACCTGTCACATGGTAGGTGTCCAATAAATATTTACTGAATGACTTAAGGAATGGATGTGATGAGATTAAGGCTCAGCAATCTTAATCAAGAAAATAAAGGTGTAGACCCTAATTCACTGCTGGCGTGAATGTAAACTGGTATGGCCTCTATGGCAAAGAGTATAAATGCTCCTCAAAAACTTAGCAACAGAGGTATCATATAACCCAGCAATCTCTCTTCTAGGTATTTACATTAAAAAATTAAAAATAATTATTCACAAAGATATATGCACCCCTATGTTCATTGAAGCATTATTCATAGTGGCCAACACAAGGAAACAACTGAAGTGTCCTTCAATAGATGATTGGATAAAGATGTAAGACACACATACACACACACACACACACACACACACACACACACACAATGGAATACTACTCAACCATAATAAAAGGTAAAATACTGCCATTTACAACAACCTGGATGGATCTTGAGAATATCATGCAAAGCAAATTAAGTCAAACAGAAAAACCACCATGATTTCAACCAAATGTGGAATATAAAACTTAAAGCACCAAATGAACAAGCAAGACAAGCAAACAAAAGTTCACAGACACAGACAACAGTATGGTGGCCACTAGAGGAAAGGGAAGTGAGTGGGGAATAAAGGATAAAAGGGGTCAAATATATCACGAAGGAAGTTCGGACTTTCGTTGGTGGCACAAAATGCAATATACAGATGATGTACCATAGAATGTGGATGGGCTCAAAGTTACTCAACAGCAAGTTGGAGTCCTGCTGCCTGCTGCCACCATCTAGGCAAAATTCCAAAGGCAAAGGTTTGGTGATAGATGAAAGGAATGTTTATTCAAAGGCAGTCACTTAACACCTATCAATTCACAACCTTAATCACTTAAACCTGTTTAATGAAGGCTAACCTCAAACACCTGAGTTCTCCTATCATTTCCCCCTGTTAGTTTTAAGTCTTATTTCTATAGGATTGGTTTACAAACTTAAAAAAACATAATTTTTTTTTCCCCAGCTACACAATCTGGGAAGAATGGCAGGCTTCTGCCTCAGAGCCTGTTCCCTCTAAGACACCAATAGAATAAACCTGCCACCCTCTGCCAGTCAAGCCCAACCCTAGGCTGTGCTCGGAGTCCCTTCCCATACAAAATACCACTGGAAAATGCAGGCAGCTACAGCAGGATCATCCAGGCGTCCTCAAGGAAGAAGAACCTGAGAGTGAGCTTGAGAGCCAGAGGCCGAGAGAGAGCCAACGCAGGAGCTAGAAAAGCTCTTGAGCCAAAGAGCCTGCCCTCATTTTATTCCATTGGCTCTGGAGGCATCAGCTTCTCAGCCAATCCCATCCTAGACTGCTTTCCTTTGCCTCGGCAACTCCTCCTCTACTCCCCAGTGATCTTACTCAGAGCTCTCTGTATCATTGTTCTTATTAAAAGATACAGGTTTTCTGATTTGATTAGAATGCAATTTATAAGACATTCACTTAAAATAATATGCTAAGAATTTATAACAAAGGGCAGGCAAGGGTATGTAAGCCTTTAGATATAGTGTGAAGAACTTCAAGGCATGAGGAAGAAGTAAGTCTAACCCTCTGATAGCATGGTCTTTGTTCAGTTCTGTTGGCTTGAATTCCTTCCTCTCTTCAACCTGGTAGTTCACTTTTACCAAGAGTTTTCCGACTTTCATTTCTTACAGACCTATACATTTGCTTGTCATTACTGTACCAGCAATTTATTGGTATATTACTTTCTACCTTTAAATCAACCAAGTCTTGATGATTTATAAAATTGAAAACATTAATATTCATGTTACCTTTCCCATCATCCTCACTGAAATTCATTACTAAGAAGACCTTTTCTTTCCCATTTTAGATCAGCATTTCTATTAACATTATAAAGATATTATGTTAGAAAGGCAATGGGTACAAAGACAGAGTTGGCTACCTTGGTGCCAAAATAATAATATTGCAAGTTTGGTTCACACGATTCCTTTGTCCAAGCCCTGGCAGGTAGTACAGTGGATAAGGCACCAGCCTGTGAACCCAAAGGTTGCTGGTTCCCAGCCAGGGCACATAAACAGGTTGCAGGCCAGGTCTCCAGCCAGATCTATAGCTGGAGGCAGGTGAAAAGCAACCATACATTGATGTCTCTCTCCCTCACTGACTCTCTCCTTTCCCCTCTCTCTAAAAACAAATAAACAAATAAATTAAATCCTTTAAAAAATTATTCCTTTGTCCTTCTGAAGCATCATTTTTATTGAAGTAAACATAAATCCTGGTATACAGAACTGGCTATAAACCAGAATTTGTGCCAAACTAACAATGTTGTTTAGATAAATTAAATGGTATCAATAACTGAATAAATTTACCAATAAAAAAAAAAAAGGGAGGCTATTATAGAATCACAGAATGCTGAAGTTGAAGGGAATCTTTTCAACCCCAAAACCTAAATTTACAAATAAAAACTATCAGGCCAAGAGAAATTACTTGCCAACATTACACAACTGGAAATCCTTGATTGTAATGTTGCCAACTAACAGAACCTAGCAAGAGTACTCAATTAACACTATCAATTATAAAAGAACCTGTGGTAGTAAAGCTATAGAATATGATTGACAATTCAGTATGAATATAATTCAATTTGAAGATCTAAGTGTGTGTGTGTGTGCACATGTGTACTAATCTGGGATAAATGTGAGGAAGGTACAAAAGAAGTGTTTACAAAAGGTGAGGGAAATAGAAAATGAGGAAGAAAACAGATTCTGAGTAACTATTTTTCACCCTGCTCAAGAGCTGCAAAGTAGCTTAATGCAGACACCACCCCTTTGATAATCTGACCTGGTATTCTGCAAACCCCTTTCTACAGGTAAAAAGGCAAACTTAGGAAGTGTACAACTAATTTCCTTTATTCTGTTTTGAGAGAAAAACAATTCTCTCCTTGTTTTACCTAAATGATAATAGGTGAGTTATCCAAACTAAGAGGTAATCCAGTTCTTATAGCCCATACAACTCACCTTAAAAATCTGAAACCCCTATGGATGAATTTTTATCTGTTTACCATTTATCCATTTACTTTATTTATTTACCCTGCCGTATTAAAAATAAATGTTTAAAGACCACCAACTTACACCAAATACAAGAACAAACTCAAGATGGATAAAGGACTTATGTGACACCATAAAAGTCCTAGAAGAAAATACAGGCAGTAAAATTTCAGTTATCCTATGCAAAAATATGTTTACTGACACTTCTCCAAGGGCAAGGGCAAGGAAATAAAAGAACAAATAAACAAATGGGACTATATCAAATTGAAAAGTTTCCGTTCAGCTAAAGAAAACATCAACAAAATTAAAGGGGAACCAACTGTATGGGAAAACATATTGGCCAATGATACCTCAGACAAGGGTTTGATATATACAAAATATATAAGGAACTTATAAGACTCAACACCAGAAAGACAGAGAGCCCAATTAAAAAATGAGCAAAGGACCTAAACAGACACCTCTCTGAGGAGGACATACAACGGGCCCAAAGGCATTATGAAAGAATGCTCAACATCATTAGCCATCAGAAATGCAAATTAAAACCACGATAAGATACCACCTCATAACTGTCACAATGGCAATCATCAACAAAACAAATGTTGGTGAAAATGTGGGGAAAGGCAGCCCTGGTGTGCTGTTGGTGGAAATGCAGACTGGTGCAGCCACTATGGAAGACAGTATGGATCCTTAAAGAACTAAAAATGGAATTGCCTTTTGGTCCAGCAATTCCACTACTAGGGCTATACCCGAAGAACCCTGAAACACCAATTCATAAGAACCTATGTACCCCTATGTTCATAGCAGCACTATTCACAAAAGCCGAGTGCTGACAACAGCCTAAGTGCCCATCAGTGGGTGATTGGATCAAAAAACTTTAGTACATTTACACAATGGAAAGCTACACAGCAGAAAGAAAGAAGGAACTCCTACCCTTTGTAATAACATGGATGGAACTGGAGAATATTATGCTTAGTGAAGTAAGTCAGTCAGCAAAAGACAAATATCATATGATCTCACCCATTACAGGACACTAATGAACAAAACAAACAAACAAGCAAAACAGAACCAGATACATGAATACAATGAATAGACCTTCAGTAGGCAGATAGGAGAGGGATGGGGGAGGGGGGAGGAGTAGACAAAAAAGGAGAGCAGTTTAGTCAAGGAACTAGCATGAAAGAACCATGGACATGGACAATAAGTGGGATTGACTTTGCGGGGGAGAGGGTGGGTGAAGAAGGGGAGAGAGGAGAGGGGAAATGGGATGGATGTAATACAACAACAATAAAATTAAATTTGAAACTAAATATAAATAAATGGTTAGCCCTGGCTGATGGCTCAGTGGATAGGTGCCAGCCTGCGAACCCAAAGGTCATTGGTTCGATTCCCAGTCAGGGTACATAATCAGGTTGCAAGCCAGGTCTCCAGCCAGGTCTGTAGCTGGAGGCAGGTGAAAGGCAACCATACATTGATGTTTCTCTCCCTTTCTTCCTCCCTCTTTGCCCTTCTCTCTAGGAATAACAAATAAAATCTTTTAAATAAATAAATAATTAGTAAATGCTTAAAGAGAACAGGTTTATACTATAGTGTTATAGTGCTAATGGCTAAAATGTATAGCATTCTTACTAGGCAGGCTCCATTTTAAGCAGCTCTCATATGTCTCATATAACACTCATAACCACTCTAAGAAGTAAGTGCTATTGTTATCTCTATTTTTAAGATGAGAAACCTGAAACGTTAAGGGAACTGTGGATTGTAAATAGGTAGAGCCAGGATAAATCCAAGCGTCTTGAACCCACATGCTTACACTTCTGCACTATAGTGGGTCTGATTCACTGCTCTAATCCCGCACTTAATCTAGGTGGAGAACATGAAGATAACTTTGCATTCTGTTGCCGCAATTTCTCCCTTACTTTAGCTAACAGTGAAACAACATTTACGTAATATTAACAAATCAGTAAGAATAAAAACAGTGGGTTCAGAGTCTAAATACAGTTCTGTTTGGTTTGCCAGGCAGGATGGGTGAGAGCTCTCCCTCATCTTTCAGACCAGTGCTGTAGTACTGCACCTCCACAAATCTGCTTTACCTGATGACAGCTATACAAACAACACATATGAAGTGAGCACAAGGCGATACCTTTGCACCCTCAAGTCAGGGCAGAACCCCTCACCTGACAGGAATTGGGCCTTTGTTGTTCAATTTTCTTTTACTTTGGAAGGCTGTGCTGGGACTGCCCATAAAGATTTCCTGTGGATGCTCCCATGCCCCTCAGCTCCTCACCCCATTCCCACAGATGGTAGTGTGAATAACATTTATTTAAATCTATCTTTCAATTTCAACCTTAACCCAGTCAATTATTTTTACAAGGCAGTTCTGGATTGTATCCAGTTACTTAAATTACACCCAAGGAAGTGTTAGGTGATGGGTTTTTTGTATGGGGTATGGCAAAATATCTGATAACAACTGAATTCAGTATTTCCTTTTGATAAACAGACATAGTTCATATAAGGGGGGTTTTAAAAAATTATGTAAAACATATAGAAAGGAGTAAATCCTGTTTGACATCTGTTGATTCTGAAAGCATTGTGCACACTTTTGTTAGAGCCATATTGAATTACTGCAGTTCTTCATTCCAGCTTTACAAAGTCTGTTATGGCTCTGGGACCCAGCAGCAAGGATGATCCTGGACCTGTAGAAACTATAGCCTCCTTTCTCATTTCTCAAAATTTCCAAAGTATTTTCTTCTGTCTTTCAATATAATCCCCTTAAAAATATGGGTCTGAGGGATACAGGAATTTTTAGTGCCATTTGAGATTGGTTAGAGTGGATATGGGAAATTCCCTCAAAATGTCTTGACGGGGTTGGTCCTATTTTTGTTTCTGGAAATTACACAATTAGACAATATTTCTTAAAACACATGAATTAGGTTTAGCTCTTCGCTTATCTCTTTATTTTGTGAAAGTACATTAGTGATGTTCCTTTTCAGAGTGGTTAGTAATGTTCCATGTTTCATAGCTAACTTGAAATCCATCTTAAGACCCTACTCTAAAATCTTTAATTTCCAAGATTGAAAACATAGACTTGCTGACTTGCTCCAGCTGTACAAAATTCATAACTGAGATGAGGAACAAGAGAGTAAGCTATTGGTTACTTATCTGCAGGGGCTGTCTGAAGCCATGGATTGCCTTGAACCCTATATATACTATGTGCTTTCTTATACATGCCTTTAATTTATACATTAGGTACCAAAATAGATTAACAACAATAATAATAAAGTAGAATAATTACATCAATATATTATTATAAACGTTGTATGAATGTGATCTCTCGAAATATCTTATTGTACTGTACTCACCATTTTACTTAAAGGGTTTCTCTTTGGAGTATCTAAATTGCCAGCATCACTGCTCTTGCACTTTGAGGCCTTTATTAAGTAAAATAAGGATTCCAAGCACTGCAATACTGAGACAATGGATCTGATAAGGTAGGTAGCTGCTAGATGACTACTGGATGGTGGTTTACAGTGTGGATTCCCTAGACTAAGGGATGGTTCACATTCTGGGCAGGACAGAGAGGGATGGCACAAGGTTTCCTCAGTATCCTCAAAACAGTGCATAATTTAAAGTTGTGAATTGTTTAAAACTTACAAATTTTCCATTGGATAGTTTTGGTGGGTAACCAAAACTGCAGAAAGCAAAACCATGGATAAGGGAAGAATGCTGTCATGTTTTTCTCTTTGCTGAAATAGATCTCTGACCTAGGGACTGTTGAGTCTACAAAGCAGTGGCAGATTGTGGAACAGACTTTCTAGGACTATTGACTCAATTACTAACTGTATTACCTTGAGTAAATTACTTACTTCAATTTTCCCTGCCTCGGTTTTCTCATCTTTCAGCCTACCGCAGGATGAGGAGGAGGATTAAATAGCAAATGCAGGTAAAAACATTTAGAAACTGTGACTTATGTCTTGTGAGCACTCTATAAGTACTAGTTTCCATTGTTAAATGTATTAAAAGAACATTTTGTTCCTCCTAATGCAATTCTAGTATAACCTTCTTTCCTTTAAGGCAATACAGACAGTAATCATCCTCATGTTTATGATAATTTTTGTAACTTAGAGAAGGGTCAGCAAACTAAGGTCTATGGACCAAGTCCTGTCACTGCCTGCTTTCGTAAGTAGGTTTTTAAATTAGTTTTATTAAACACACTATATTATTCATTTACATATTGTTTGTAGCTGTTTTTACACTACAACAGTAGAGTTGAGTGACTGCAACAGAGATTGTATTGTCTGGCCTTTTACAGAATACATTGGCCAATGTTTGATTTAGAGTAAAATAAGAGTTCAAAGTTTATTTGTGAAGGTTCGGAAAATACTGGAATTTGAAACCAAAGACCATGGCTTTTGGTCTGTCTCTGCTGCTGGTTTCTGTGTGGCTTCCAACAAATCACACTAACTTTCCACATCTCAAGTTCTTTATTCATAAAAAATAAATAAAAATAAAAATACACATAAGGAGGTGCTCACAATTTTCAACTGAACATAATTAGCGTAAGGTTTAAGTATAATAACATGCATAAAATTTCTTGGTTGGTTTTAAATTGCTAAGCAAATTTGGAGCATTAACCACTGACAAGGTTACCCAATCTCTGCCATTCATTCACCTTCCTCATGGCACAGTTGCCTGGTAGGTCCAACCTTGTCCTTCCCAGGCTGCTCTGGGCCCAGCCCAATGCTTCCACCTCCTTTAGCTGGTAATGGATAAGTTCTCCTGATTTGAGTCTTTAACTCATGAAGTTGGTTATGAGATACAAGGGACATATATGATTAAGTAATTATTTTCTTTTCTCTCTGAATGGTCATCATTAAAAAGTAGTGCTTTCCAGCCAATGACATTGAAGCCGCACACACAGCTCTAAGGCACTGTTTGCCAACTGACTTGCTCAAGCTCCTACACGCTATCCCCAGTGAGTTGTCAGGGTGTGTTCTCTCCGTGACCGTTTTGTGTTTTTGTCCCAAGGATCTTGGGTTAGCACCTTCATGTTTCTTCTGTGCTGGGTTTGATTTTCTTTCTTAGGTAGGCTTTTGCCTTGTGTCTAATTCCACATTTATCACACTTAACTGCCTTAAAGGCAAAAAAACACGTTCCACAATTGCTTTCCCTCTTTTTGAAAAGTTAAGGTCCAGATCCTTTCTCCCATCCCAAAGTAAGCTCTGGGAAGGAAACAGTTGTGTCTACAAAACAACAGGTTTTCCTTTCTACATTCAGCACCTTTCCTCTCTGCTCTCCTGGGTAGTGCACTGTGGCTTATCTGTCTCGAAAGCCTAAAAATTTTGAGCATGGAGATTCATAAAGCTAATTAGCCCATGTAGATGAAGCCTGTCTTCTGTGTGACCAATGACAGGAGGAGACATTTGGGAAACATCAAGAAGAGGTGGAATATAGCAAAAATTTTCCACACATAAAGGTTCTTGAACAACTCTCCTCTCCGAGAGGCCTTACCCCTCAGAAATGCAGAGGGTATCTGTTCTTTGAATTTATGGTAAGTAAAATGTTTTTACTCTGCACATGCTTATCTATTATGATTTTGACAGGTTATAAACATTACATTAGTATTATATTACAAACATTTGGTTTCATTCTTCCAATGAATGTGGTAATATAAAGAACACTTGGTTAATCATACACTAAGTGCTAAAGAGTAAACAGCTCAGAATATTTAAAATTCTGGCTAGAAAAGACATTTATTCCAACAGACATGCATAAAGCTTTGTTTCAAAAGAAATGTTATCATACTAGATCCACTTATATTATCTGATCAAACTACTCAAGGTCAAAATTTTAGAAGGGACTAGAGTTTCTGAGCATTTAGGAAAATCATCCAAGAGCCATAATCGCAAAGAAAGTTTGGAAAGTTTCCATTTTAGAAGTGGCACATGGCAAAGAAAGTTACACTGATATAATATAAAAATATAAAGCAAAACACAAATATTTTCAACTCCCAAGATCTTCAATAGGTGAAACTGTTTACAATGCTGGCTAAATTGTTGACAATTGTGACTGATAAAACTACCAGAAAGAAACAATGCCATTTAGTGCTACCCTTCTATTCCATTTTAGGAAACCTGCATGGAAGGGCATTCAATAAATATCAATAAATATTAATTTTGCATTGTAGTTCAGAGAACAGACTTTATAATCAGCCCTGGATTTAAAATCTAACTTTGCCACTCATTGTAAGTGACACTGGGCATACAAAACTTAACTTTCATGTACCTCTTTCTGTATCTCCAAAATCAGGATCCTAACACCAACTTCAGAGGTTGCTATCCTTAAATGAGATACATGTATATCCTCACAATAGAATATTATACAATTGTCAAAGTATGTAAATTATAGCCATACTTGGTAACAAATAAATATTGGCACTAAAATACTAAATTAAAAAGGAAGTCCTAAAAATAACACAGCATAGTATCTTTTAATAAAGTTAAAACAACTATGATTAAAATATCATTTCCTATCAAAGGAAAGCAAGTTGGATAAAGAATATGGGGTTCAGGCACATGATCACCTTAGGTGACAAGAGCAGAGGGTGGGGCATGGCTGGGGAAACTATATGGTAAGGTGCACATTACCATAAAGACTCTACCTTTTGTTTTGTGTAGGAGAGTCTCTGAATTTATTATACTACTTTAAAAATAGCTAAATAAATAAGACTAGGTAGGGTATATGAGCAGTTAGCTTAATAAATAGTGACATTAAAAATATAAAAATGTCCCTGGCTGGTAGCACAGTGGATAAGGTGCCGGCCCATGAACCCAAAGGTCACTGGTTCGATTCCCAGCTAGGGCAACATAACCAGGTTGCAAGCCAGGTCCTGAGCTGGAGGCAGGTGAAAGGCAACTCTACATTGATATTTCTCTCCCTTTCTTTCTTCTACCCTGCCCATCTCTCTCTAAAAATAATGAATAAAATCTTAAATTAAATATATATATAATCTAAGGAAAAAAATATTTGAAGAAGTAAAATAGTAAAAACCATGTGATCGTCTCTGGCACTTTTGAAATTAAAATTCTATGATTATTTTCAGGCACTAAGATGCACATGGTAAATAATGAATTAGGTGTAGTGAATATTCCCCTTATGGTTAGAAAGTGTTAGCACATAACTAGGATTCCCAGGAGCTAACTAATGATCTAGAAGTCTAGAGAGATTCTGCCTCTCTCTCTCTCTGTCTCTTAAACTCTTTTAAGTGTATTACCAGGACCTAGCTGAAAATGATGTTGACAAAGTATGCAAAGCTAAAGCATAAAGCTAATGTCCTTTGGAAGCATTAGCAAAACTAATGCAAAGCTGCTCATGTTTTCATTTGTAATAATATCAAATGTGAAGAAAAAGTTGTTTTCAAACATCTATGCATGAGGAAGGTAGGTGCCTAAATATCTATAATAACCAACTTCCTGTTATTGTTTCCAATTATTATGTAAACATATTTGGGCTTATGTTAAGATATATCTTCCCTTATGAACACACCATTACAAAAATTAGAAATAATAACGTACATATGTAAACTTATCATTGTGTGAGATAAATACTAACAGCGTCCCATTTTATAGATGAAGAAATTGAAGCACCAAAGGATCATACAAGAAACATGACCCATCTTAAACAACTCGCTGGGACCACTAACCAGCTCATTAAAACTACAATATGGAGACTATAGAGGAAAAATGTATTTCACAACATCCTGCCTACTAATGACCAGGATGCTTTACAAGGTACCTGTCATTAAGCTCAAACAACAGGGAGGGAGGTATCCGAAGACTCCATCATCCCTCACAATGGGGGTTAGGATGGGACAAGGAAAGCTGAAATAGCAAATCATCTGGATATTAGATTTTAGACAGTAAAACCCATTTGCCTTGGCAGGAGGCTTTCATTTAACCTCCAGTTTGGTCTTGTCAATTCAATGGCAGAAGAGACAGTTTCCAACCAAAGTAATTTTTAAGTGTGTAAGACAGACAGTGAGTTGGGAAGCACTGAGATCCTTCCCTTGGAGATTGCTTCCCCTTGGACCCCGCCGGTGAGCCAGGTGACCCACGTGCCTGGCAGAGGGAAGGTCAGTCACATGGGGCTATGACTAAATTCCCTGGTCTATCGCTGAAGGACGGCATACAGGGGTTACAAAATAAGAAAGGCTTGGTCCTGGAAGGCCTGGAAAAGAAATAGTTGCTTGGTCCCAAGAGATTCTTCCCTTCTTGGTTTTCCCCTTTCTTCTCTTTAAGACCTTTCATATGTCAGGTTTCCTGCTACTGAATCCATGTTCTATAAATCCAAAGCCTCAGGCTGGCACCAGTCAGGGCCCAGACAATCACTGTCTTTCTAAGAGGATTCAAGCATTACAGGCTAGTATGAGCAGTAAGAGAAAACACTTGCATTTTAAACTGCTTTTGAATAGATACTGTGTAGACCATAGAAATAAACAGGGGGAGATACTTCTTCAAGGGTGTACAGTGAACACGCACAGCTGTGTTGCTAAGGTTGGCATTTGTCTACAATGGAAGATGCCAATAATGTAGGAAACTTTTCTTACTTTATTTCTTCCCTCGATGAATAGTTGATTCTTTCATATGTAAAAATTATGTTTTCTTTTGTGAGCATTAATGGTCTCCAGTTAAATCATGTCCTTTTATCATATCAACTTATGGAAATATTTTTAGCCACATTATTTATAGAACATTTAGGTCTGCCTTTCCAAGTCCTCATCTTAGATCTGCTTTTAATTTATCCAAGGCCTCTTTCCACAGGCATTGTACAAAACACATAAGCTACAGAGGCTCCCCCTATACAATGTGAATTTGATATGTTTAACGTTCATCTTTATACACAGGCATTGGCATACAAGAAATGTGGAGTGTATCTATAAATTCAAGGAAACATTTAAGTGCACAGTGATACATACGTACATGGGTATAATACTTTATGTACTTGATAAATATTTCATCCCTACCATAAAGAAAGCTTTTTATCAACTTGGATTGTTTTTTTATTACCTTAAAGTATTGCAGTTGTTTCTCAGCATTCATTGTTCCTTCCTTTTCTTGTCTCAGGCAGGAATTGAAGATGAAAAGCTCCGTATCTCTTAGCCACCCTTTCAGTTCTTTGATCCTGGCCTCCAGCTGCCTTACCAGGCTTCCGCTTTCAGGAGAGAGCAGGTCACGTGGACCCAACCCACTGTGCCCTGCCATTGTGTCCTGGATCTTCTCCCCTAGAGTTTTCTATGCAGCAAATTAAAAAAACAAAAAAAACAAAACAAAACAAAACAAAACAAAAAAACACCAAACAAACATAGATTAACTTAGGTACCAAAAACATGTCACAATTTGGCTGGTAACAAGAACCAACTAAGCATCCAGCCACACCTGCCACCTCACAGCAAACATTCAATCCGGATCAGTTCATTGTCCCATTTAGGATTTGAACTCTTAAGTGATATGTGTTTTCCTACCACTAGAGCTTAAGAAGACCTCATTCACTACAATGTCCTTTAACAGAAAGGAGTTTGACCCAAAAGTTCATCATGGTGACTGATAATTCATTTGATTTCTCACGATGGGAGTTCATAGTACAAAATTTTCTGCATAAAATTTTCAGGAGATAAATGTCTGAGATTAACCATAACCAATATACTAAAGAGGCCAAGAGAAGGCTTGCAAGGAAAATTAAATTTCTTTGTGTTTTTAGAACTATTCACCTAACCATATGACTGAGGGTTATTAAGAAGAGCTGACCTCCTTTGTGCTGTTGTTGATTTTACCTGACTTGGAAATTGTTCAACCCCACAATTCTTCTCATTTTGCATTTGTGGGTGCTAGACTTTCCAATATATGTGTTAAAATAAGTCCCAATCCACTGTGCTAGAAACCTCCTTGGATTAACTACTATGTCATGAAGGTAAAGGCAGGGACAGCTTTTGTTGTTGTGGAGAACACGCTCCTTGGAGAATCAGTGGGAGTTAATCTATAACGATGAATTAAATCTACAAAAATAAGCTTTAAAACACAAATAAGATTAAGTCAACAAACATTTGCTGGATAGTGTTCTGTAAATAGTATCTTTAGGAGATCATAACAGAAAACTAGCCTTTCTTGCCAATTCCCTTATACTATCATAGTGCAAATATTGATAATTTGAAGACTCTCAGTGGAATCCAGATTTAGCTATTGTTTTTACGCTGTAACAAAAGTAGCAGCAGGAGGTGAAATCAATGCCCTTGGAGGGTAGGGTCACAAAAAAGAATTTATTGCCACTTTTTTGTTCTGGAACAGTTTGCAATCATAAATTCTTCATAAACAGAATACTTCAGAGAATGGTCCGTCTTCATAAATATACGACAGAGGACATCAATTTCATTTAATTCACAATTTGTGTCAGCACAGCAGATGCCAATGCCTGCCTTGATAGGGTTGTTTAATATGCAATTGAGACAGAGTAATATGCAGCACAGGGGACAAAATTTCACAGATTAAACTGTACGCACCACTGACATTTCATTCTAATGTATTTCCATTCCACACTGTTCACCTTAGATGAAAGTAATATTAAAAACCATATCCCTCTATTTTACTATTGTTAGAAGTTAAAATCCTTGTCTTTAATTTTTTTCATGCCAATTAAACTGTAATCATGCCAATTAAAGCAGTATGCCTGGTGGTGCAAGCATGGCCCAGGTTTTGTTCAAATCTTCCCTCTGTCCTTCTCTCTCCCTACATCATTGCAAAACTCGGCGTACTGTCATTAAGTGATATTTTTGTGAAAATGACAACCATTTTAAGGAGTCAAACTCATAAAGGAAAGCCAAATATTTTGTTTTTTAATGTGATGTTGACTTAACATTTTTGTTGAGAAAGCAATATACGTGGCATACTTGAAACAATTTTCAAAAAGGTTATTGCTAGTTATTAAGTTAGAAGAGAAACAGAGTTCTATTTCCAGGTTATCCCTTTATCTATCAATCACATGCAGTTGCCGCCCTCATTTAGTAAACAACTTTTAAAATGCCCTACGCTAACCCCATTTCTCCTGTATGAGATCAATGAATTTCATAGAATTTACTAGATTCTAATTGAAATCACCATATTATAATGTGAAAGCCATTGATTACTCTTAAAAAGTAATGTAACAATAGGTCAGAGTAAAAACTTCTAACATTTCAAGTCACTTGGCACAAGTGCAGCATGTGGCGAATTCAGATGAGAAAGCGTGGATTTAAACTTGCAGTCGCTTCATCACCTGGATCAAGGATGGCAGAAATTGAACACTGGTATCCTTCCAAGTCATCAAAGTACATGGAAAGCTTTTTACTCAAAATATTTTTGGAATATTATTTTTTTTTTAAATTAAGAAAAGGCAGGAAATGGAAGGCATGAAAAATTGTGTTCCATAACTGACACCACCCATACTTAGCCATTATAATGAATTATTTAAGTAATTGACAAATTTAGCTTACCCTTGATTTGACGTGAAGGCAATTTAGGAGGGAAGTTGATGTAAAAAAAATACAGTTTAACCTCTCCCTTTCAGCTGTCTTCCAACAAAAGTTCAGCACTGTCGCCTGCACAGTGCCATCCTGGTCTCTGGGTAACAGACTCTCTATATCGCCTCTTTGCCAGATTTCTGCTTCTCAATCTTTGGCTGAGACCCAGCCCATCATTGCATGAAATGAATTACATAAAACTTTTTTTTGGCTTTTGTTAAAAGTGAGCTAGAAATTGAGGCACAAAACAGAGGCTGATTTAATTGTGCAATTTAGATTTAGGTCAAATTTGCATTTTTGTCCTGGTAGCTTGGTAGTGACAGCCCCACTTTTCATCTGCAGGGTACAGTAAATAGTTAAACAGGGGATGTCTCTAACATGTACCTTCAGAATAAATTCTATTAACATTCATTCAAGCATGACAGTCAGTGTATATCAGATATACTGTATTATAGTTGACTTGGTGCATACCCATAATACATGGCATATTTTTCTTTTTTATGTATTAAAGAACCAAAATTATTAAAATCTGAGAGAAGGCAAGCTGAGAGTAAAAAAACAAAACAGAAAAGGTAAAGCAGTGTTTTTCTCCCAAAATAGCATGAATAGCTTGTTTGAAATGTAGTTAGTGAATTGAAAGAGAGAGATATTTGTGCCTCAAATTAGAAATCAGACAGATAGAGTACTTCACTACACACACATACACACACACACACACACACACACACAAAAGTACGCATAACCTACAAACAGTAATAAAGATGCAAATACCCCAAGCAGTTCCCATTTTTCATTAATTGAATCCACTTTTTCAAGGACATCATTTGGTAGTAAAACGCCACCTTTCTTCAAAGCTTCAACCTTACTAAGCAGCTCTGCCTTTTTCAGGTCCCTGATGGACATTTCCACACTGTATCGCTAAAACAAGAAGAGAGAAAGGTACATCATTAGGGAGAGAGGTATTCTTAGAAAATCTTTAAGCACAGTATTGTGTGATGCTTACCGATGTTAAAATTTTTTTATTTCCAATATTTATGAGAAAACTAAACCTAAATAACTTGAGTAGTGGAGAAATATTCCAAAAATAGTTAAAAACATATACATTCCATGTACATGAACACCTATTCCATTTAGTTCATGTCCTTTAAAACTAAAGTTCACAAGTTTGATCCTTAATTATAATATTCCAAATAGGCCCTAGCTGGTGTGGCTCAGTTGGTTGGGTGTCAGCCCACAAAGTGAAAGGTCACAGGTTCATTCTTGGCCTGGGTGCATCCCCCAGACAGGGCTCTTGCAAGAGGCAACTGATCAATGTTTCTCTCTCACATTGATGTTTCTCATGCTGTCTTTCTCCCTCTCTTCCCCTCTATCTAAAAGGAAATTAAAATCAGAAAGAGGGAAGGAAGGAAGGAAAGAAGGAAGGAAATATTCCAAAGAAGATGATACATGTTCTAAGGGGAGTTAACATATTCCAAATAAGAAGATACATGTCCTAAGGGAAGGAAATATTCCAAATAAGAAGATACATGTTCTAAGGGAAGGAAATATTCCAACTAAGAAGATACATGTTCTAAGGGGAATAATTAATTTTGGTCAACATTTGGCTCCAGGGTGCTGTCGTCCATCTCTTCTCTGCCCCAGAGTGGTACAAATAAAATGATCCCTAAAGGCTGTGTGACTTCCTAAGTTCTCTGAATTCCCAATTAAAATATTTTTCATTTTTATTTTAAAAACTCTATGTGAGCATGGAGGAAAGGTACATATAGAGAGGAAAAAGAAAAAAAAGGTACTCTAAGAATCTTCCGGTCATGGTGGAGACATATACATGCTTCACCTCTTCTCGAGATACCAGAAAGAATTACAATTAAAATTCAAAACAACACCCAGAACTGACAGAAAATTTTGTCATAGGGAAGTCCAACCACCAAGAATTTAAAGGGGCCACATTCATCCAGATGGGCAGAGGAGACGGAGCTGTGAAGGCAGCTAAAGGGACACGGAGACATGGGGTGGCACAATGAGGCAGCCATGGCAGAATGGGTCCCACATTCACCTGTGGTGGATAAAATTTTGGGGGGCGGGGGGGGATCCCTTGGGAGCAGGTGATCCCAGCTCCAGGTCAGACTGCACAGCCCAGGGTTCCAGCACCAAGAAGATAAATCCTCAAAATTTTGGCTGTAAAAACCAGTGGGGATTGGGGCAGCAGAAGAAACTGCCAGATTTTCAGGAGACTCCACTTAAAGAGCCCACACAGGCTAAAAATGTATGCAGACTCACATCCCTGGGATTCAGCACAAAAGCAATAGCTGGAAGGGGGCCAGATGCACAGGGCAGGTGCCAGGCAAACCTCCAGAAGCCAGGAAGTGGCACTCTCCCTTTTCTGAGCCCTCCCCCCACACTGCGCCACAGAGCAGTGAAGTAGGTTGTGCCACCCTGGTGATTACCTGAGGCTCTTCCCCACACAATTTACAGGTGCCTTTTCTAAAATAGGCCATGCTACTAAGACAGGGAGTCAAGCAGCTCTACTTAATACATGGAAACAAACATGGTGAGGCTGCCAAATTGAGAAGACAAAGAAATATGGCCCAAGTGAATGAACAGATCAAAATTCCAGAAAAAGTACTAAACAAAATGGATATAAACAACCTATCAGATGCAGAGTTCAAAATACTAGTGATCAGGATGCTCAGAGAACTCAATGAGTACATCAACAACATAAGAAACCCAGGGAGAAATAAAGGCTACACTAAGTGAAATAAAGAAAAATCTATAGGAAACCAATAGTGGAGGGGATAAAGCTGGATTCAAATCAACAATTTGGAATATAAGGAAGAAATAAATATCCAACTATAGTAGCAAGAATTCAAAAAATGAGGATAATATAAGAAACTCCTGAGATATTTCCAAATGTACAATCATCTGAATCATAGGGATGCCAGAAAGAGAAGAAGAAGAGCAAAACAATTGAAACCTTGCTTGAAAAAATCATGAAAGAAAAATTCCCTAATTTAGTGAAGGAAATAGACATTCAAATCCAAAAAGCACAGAGAGTCCCAAACAAGTTGGACCCAAAGAGGACCACATCCAGACACATCATAAAATTCCAAAGGTCAAAGCAGCAAGAGAAAAGAGAAGAGTTACCTCAAAGGAATTCCCAAAAGTCTGCCAGCTGATAAAATAAATAAATAAAACTTTGCAGGAAGGAAGGAACTGGCAAGAAATATTCAAAGTGATGAAAGCAAGGACCTACAACCTAAATTACTCTATCCAGCAAAGTTATCATTTAGAATGGAAAGGCAGATCAAGTGCTTCCCAGACAAGGTAAAGCTAAAGAAGTTCATCATCACCAAACCATTATTACATGAAGTGTTAAAGGGACTTATTTAAGAAAAAGAACAACAAAACTATGAACATTAAAAGGGCAACAAATTCACAACTCTCAACAACTGAATCTAAAAAAAAAAAAAGTAAGCAAACAACTAGAACAGGAACAGAATCACAGATTTGGAGATCATTTGGAGGGTTATCAGCAGGGAGGGGAAGAATGGGGGGAAAGGTATAGGGATCAAGAAGCATAATTAGTAGGTATAAAATAGATAGGGGAATGTTAAGAATTGTATAGGAAATGGAGAAGCCAAGAAACTTATACACACCACCCATGGACATGAACTAAGGAGGGTACAGCTGGAGGGAAGGGGATACTGGATAAAGGGGGTCAAACGGGGGAAACTGGGACAACTGTTAACAGCATAATCAATAAAATATACTTTAAAAGATTAATAATAAAAGTTTAAAGAAAGAATAAAAAAGTGGTTACAAATCTATGTATCCTTACTGAATACTGTAAAATGTCTTCAAATGTCGCAATTGGCTACAGAACCCTCTCTCACAACATACGTTGTATTATAACACTCAGCCAAGTGAGTCCCTCCTAAAAGATGTTTGCTATAGCCCTGGTTGATGGCACAGAGACTAAGGTGCCTGCCTACAAAACCCAAGGTCACTGGTGAGATTCCCCAGCCAGGGCACCTAACCAGGTTGCAAGCCAGGTCTCCAGCCAGGTCTGTAGCTGAAGACAAGTGAAAGGCAACCATACATTGATGTCTCTCTCCCTCTCTGCCTCTTTCCCTTCCCCTCTCTCTAAAAATAATAAAATCTTTAAAATATATATTTTTTAAAAAAATGTTTGCTACAGATAATGCAGGTGATAATATGATAGTAGGGTGAGTCTCTTCAAATAACTATTTGGGTAACTTTATAGTTATTAAGTCCTGTATTATGAACAGCTATAAATGACTGTGTCTGTAGTTTTAAAATGTACAAATAAAAAAACTTCTAAGAAGGAAAACTAGATTCTAGTTAAAATATTAAACATATTTTGCAAGCACATTTAAGCACATTTCCAAGTATAATGGTAACCCCAAAATTTCTTTCACCATGGCACAAGAGTTAGGTCACTGAAGTCCTTGACAATATTGCTCCATTTTAGGAGCTAGGAGGGGCACTGTATCACCTCTAGGAAGAAAAGCTTTAGTCTGAGCAAAGTAACAAGTCAGCAAGTTCAAAACAAGCCCAAGCACTTGGGTAATTTTATTTACCTTGAAAACATGATATTATATGCGTTCCAAAATTAAACACAATTGGAAACGGCTTAAAAGAAAAAGAAGGTGTGGAATCCCTGTTTTGCACACAAATACTTGCATACTTTTAGTTTTATATTTTAACATTTCATTTGCATGAAACATGCAACATTATGTATTAGGTAAACTTCTTCAAATGTTAGTCATTTGTGGATCACAGAACAAAATATTTTAAATAAGGTGATTGAAAGCATTTTATAGTAATAAGTGAATACCGATCAGGATGTCAGAGTACCCAAAACTGTATGCAATGCATAATGAAAAAAATTAAGGATTGCTTTATAGCTCTTTCAGAATTTGGCCTGTGATACATGGGAAATTCTGACTGTGCTTTCTAAGGGCAGGCAATTCCTAGGCTCCCGCTACTTCAACACTTAGAAAACACAATGTTCACAAGAGAATTCTGGACTAAATATTTAACACATATTTTAGAAACCTAGATAATGTTGTATTTGTCAGGGTGATGATTGAAGGAGAGGGCAATCCGCTTTACATAATCAGAGACCCATCCACAGATGATACTGCTGACAAAAATTTGTCATTAATTTGATAAGACTTCTTTGGTATAATATTGGGAAAACCAGCATTCCAGGCAGGCATACCACAGGCAATGGCTGACAGAGGGCGTCCTCCAGCTATGCCACTTGGGAACAGCCTAGACAGTTATCACTGCCACCTAGGACAACTCATCCCCACTGCTTACCCCAACTTTGAAGGGCTCCTACACAGCAGATCAATCAAGAAAGAGAACAGTTTAGATCAACATGATAGTCTTGTAATAATAAACATGATAGCCTTATAATAAGAATATAAAAAGCAATTAATTTCATTTTAGACATAAAATAATTTTCTCTGTGAAATGTGGTACAAGTAGTCACTGCAACAGCTATTATAAAAGGTTATTACATTAAAAAGCTTGTAACCTGCTGTATAAACAGCTTGATGAAAAGTGTGATTGATGGACAATACCTCCAAATCAGAACAGCCAGGAGAATCCAGCTAATTGTTAGAAGCATTGGCACAGGTGCATAAAAGGTGTTACTAGCATGTCACGTAATTTAAGGTGAAAATATTTCATAGTGGAAGCACTTTAAAAGTTGAATCGGAAACAGTTTAGGGCCTTACACTGTATGTGTAATCATGCCAAAAGGGTTACATCTTTGCTGCTGCTGTATGGTTTTACTCTTCTCTCTCTGTCTTTCCAGAAGCATCAGACAGGGACAGTCAACTGCCAGCTCTATCAGTTCTTGATCAAACTATCAAGTAGGGCTACTTTATCCTGTGGTGATAAAATAATTTCATCTTCATATTAATTTTACCCACAGCAGTAAGTGAGCAGAGGCTGCCACACTGTGTCCTGGAGCCTGGGGATGGTATATAGACTTCAATAGCCAAAAATGAGAGCAGCCAAGTCAGTCAGATGGTTTTTTGTTTTTTTCTTAGTGCTAAGGTAAATATGAATCCAGTATTTAATTTCCACACAGCACCTGCAGTGGGCTTCTCTGCTTAGTCAAAAAATCTATCTATCTATCTATCTATCTATACACACACACACACATATACATATATATGTGTATATGTATGCATATATACACTTATATACTCTCTTGAAAGGGTATATTTGCATTAATATATATATTTGCTTGGCCAATTTAGGCCAATTTAATTTTGACTAACGAAACTTGGTAAGTGAATGATCTAAATTAAAGACACAGGCCACTCCTGTTCTAAATGCTACTTCTGTGTGTATATAGAATATATAAAGAAAACTTTTAAAATAGCTTAAAATAATCACAAACACTAGCCTGCTATGTTAACTAAGTATTAAAGAAGTTTTTAGAAAATTCTTACTCAGTGCTTACTTTTTAAGAGCACAAATGCCAAAACTGAATTATAAAACAAAGAAGAAAGAGCAGGGATTCTGAAGTAAATATAATTAGAAATGCATGAAGACTTGATTGAGATAACTTTTTTGACAGTTATGTTAAAGGCTTTTTCCCTCTTAAACCTTTTTCTTTCTTTTTTTCCTTCTTTTTTTTTAATTTTTTTTTTTTTTTTTTTTTTTTTTTTTTGTTAAAAATCACACCGAAAATTCTGCCCAAATGGAGACTGGAACAATGCCTTGAAACAGTGTTAATTGTCACCATGGAAACCAGAAGAATAAGCCATTTTGAAACTGGTATAGAAGGGCACACATTGAGCAACTCAAGCATTTTCTGCCTCCCTCAATGTTAAAGAACAAGATGCCTTGTCACTGTGAGGTCAGAGAAAGAAAGCATCATGAAAGAGTTATAGATGCTTGCTGTCTAGTAAATAAAAAAAATAAAAAATAAACTATGTACAGCTAATGCTGTAAGACTCTATCCAGTGAATCTCTTTGAAATAGAAAGATCATCAAAAGATGGCCAGGATTGGGGGCTAGATTCCACCTAAGCAAAACTTCAGGGCTATATTTTGTGAACCTTGCCCCCAAAGCTCCCTGGGAATTCTGCTGTTGTAATAAAACTTCAGAAGAGGAAAGAAAAAAGGCAGCATGATGGAATTCAAAATAATGCTCTAAAAGCACACAGAGAGATTAAGACATCCATTGTAAGACTTTTGTATGGTGCTTCTGTTGGTTATGCTGAAAAGAGACCAGACATTGCTGAGTGGAAAGTGAAGTTTTGGCTATGGGACACTTGAGAATTAAACCAAAGAATTTTCTCCATTATTAGAATAAGGCTGTCAGATTCTGTGTCTTCAGAATTTGAGTATTTACATCTCATACTATATTTTAACTGGGCTTTGTGTAACTTTATTATATCAGGAAGAGTTAAAGCAGAGGAAATAATCCAATTATTAAAATGACAGGTATAATAATATATTTGAATATCATCCCCAGGATGAAGTAATACCACAAACACCTATATATTCAGCATAATCCACTTTCCCATAAAAACATAACAAATAGATGATAGGGAGAGAGACAGAGAAAATACACTAAGAAAATAAAATGTATTCAGTCCATCAACAAGAAAGTACATGCTGGGAAGAGACCAGAACATCAAACTCCTGACAAAATTATGGGTGAAAATATGCATTTTTGCACCAAAAGGCATGGGTGTATCTGTCTATGACTCTGATACTGTTTTCTGCCAGTGTTTGCCCTCCTCATGTGAGGCTTCATGGTGGCCCCTCAGCAAGTCCATGCCTAATGCCATTCAGAGGGGAACAAAAGGTCTTTTCATATGAAAGTCCAGGATCCACAGTTCAGCTGTACATACCGAGTGCAGGGATCTGCTAGAGGCCAGGGTGGCCTGTGTAGTAGTTCTTGTGCTGCCCCCTTTTTAGAACACTGGTGCCCAGCATCTTACAATACATGTGATATTTCACATGGAGCTAATATCGCCAATACTTCGGGAAGGTGTCTGGGACTGAAGAAGAGGGTTCAAGCCCAAGACAAATAATAGTTGTTATTTCTTGCAAACTCCTTGTGTTTTACCATTAGCAATTTATGGGGAATAATTGCACAGAGAAATTATAAAGACTCCTACAATTGTCCTTGTAAATTAATAATAGGCTTTCTTGATTGGGATAAATTTGCTGCTGAGCCTTTGGAAAAAATTAAAAAGTGCAATGTCATTTAAAATTGCCAGAACTCGCACAGCAAATTACATCTGAGGTTAAGAATTGAGTCTCCCACCCCCTCTTCTAGCTTATTCCATTTGCATGATCTCGAAATCACATTACATTGGCCATGTATTGTTAATTGGACATAGATTGCATTATCTTTAATATAAATCAAACTACAAATATTAAAATGAATTGCAAATTCCCTAATAGAAGATCATAAAACAATCTTTCTAAAAGTATCTCCCATTAATAATTTAATTCCAATTATATCACTCAGAAAACTTAAGTAGAAAACCTGGCAACTTATTTCTCCAATCATTTCTTTTACATAACAAATACCTAAGCCTTTTAAAATAAATAACCCATGCAGAATTCATTGTTATAAAACAAAAATAAAAACACCAATAATCTCAAACTTTTCATACCAATTTCATGTAAAATACTGCATAAGAACACCAAGCTTTCCTATCTCTTCCCTTCTCTACTCACATCAAGGGCAAGAAAAAGCCTCCTATAGAAAAGGTTTATTTACCAAGCTTAAAAACTATGGTAATGATACTCTCTAAAATGATAAAATTGATTATTACTCTTCTATTTATTTTTTAAAAGGTTCTGTAGCCCCTTAGATTTTTCTATAAATTTTCTACCTTTCTGAAGCCTTTTGCATGATCTTTAATGAGTTTATATTAAATATTTAATACTGTTTAGAGCATACCCACCACTACCAAAAACAGTTATATTCCCAGCAGTCCTACTGTTTCAGGCAGAGGACTTGATTGATCCTTCTAGCCTGAATTGAGTAGAATGAAAAGAAGCAGTTGGAAAATAGCTGCAATCATTTAATGCAGATGACCTCTGACAGCCTCGCAGCTCTTCTATCTGAACAGAAATTTGCATGGGGTCTCTGTGCAGAGGAACAATGTAACCTAAATGGTAGACAATCTTTATTCTAATGAAGTGGGTGTCAAGGTCAATGTAAAACTGCAATGATAAATGGTGCACCACTAGGCAGGAGAAGTTGCATAGGCATTGTAGTGCTTTCACATTAATTGAAGACTGAAATGCACTGCGTGAAAAGCACAAGCCTCTCTTTTCACCAGAATGTGTTAATACACCAATGCAGAAATGATTTCTTCAAGACGTTTGCCTGTTGACATGCATCTTATCTTATTGCAAAAATAACACAAATATGAAATTACCAAATAGACAGTTTTAGAACTTAGTTCTCTCCTGGAATATAATTAAAAAATCGAAACGAAATTTCCCTGAAACAACATCCTGACACCTAATGTAATTCCTTTGATCCCTTTTTCTTTTCTTTTTGGACCTGTCTTTAATTAGTTTCAACCAAGCAACCTTTTATAGAACTCTTTGCTAGGTACTTACATATTGAACTAACTGTAAAAGAGGGTGGAGAAAAGAAGAATCTTTCAAATATTGTTTTCCCCCTCACTGCTAAGTTTTCTGCTTAGTCCGCTGTTAAGATCTTCAGGTATTATATTGAAAAGCCTATGTTTGTGAAAGAAAAATAACTTTTTTCTAGTGTGAGAACTAAAAACGGTAATACAGTCATTTGACATTGCCAAAATGACTATACAGCAACAATTACACCGTTTCTTCAGTTGATTTAGCAGTTTTGTGGCAGTCAATATTTTTCACTATTTAAAAATATGGATAGTAAGCTGCTTTAAAAAAAAAATCCTGATCTACTTAAGCCTGTTATGGGGATATTGTTTGCTAATACACTCATTAGCAACCAACCATTTTAACTTCATCAATTAAACAGGAAATGAAGTTGCACCATTACTTTTACAATTTGTGAAAATACTGATAAGAGTATATTAGTAATCATTTGAGAAACATCCCAGGCTCAAGGCATAACATGTTATAAACTCGATACATTTTTATGGTCGACATTTTTTTATTCTGATAGACTGTGATATTTCTACATTTCCAAAACTCAGGTTCTTGCTACCAACAGACTTTAATAAAAGAATTACAGTTATAATAATCAGGAATGGTCTGAGGGTATCTCAACCTATAATCTTGGTGACTGGAAGGCTATTAGTATGATTTACTGCAAAATAAGTGATATTGCTAGTTTGCAACTCCGATGTAAAAACAAACTGTCTCAAACAGAAATCAACATTCCTGAAATGGTAATTCAGAGAAAAAAAAATCTCAACATGAAGAAGGATAGTGAAAGAGAAAAAAAAGTTACTGATGAAACTGTTTAAAAAACTGTACAGCTTCATCTGTGTGTGATTTGTCAGGTCTGAAGCTTTGACGTGCCCAGGGGGCAGACCCCAGCGGGGAGTAGGCTGCGGAGCTAAATAGCTGTGAAAGAAGTCTTAATGTAGGATGGAATTCAAACTAACCTTGACATGACCTCGGGAAAAATATGCAAAAAGTAAAATGAATGCACTCTGCAAGATACATCCTAATTTTGTGGTGGAGCTGGTTAGTTTTACAAACATAACTGAGACCTTAAAAGAAAAACAGAAAGCTAGTAAAAGGGGAAAACTTTGAAATTCAGGCAAAAAAATGTAAGCAGGCATGATGTGTTACTGTGAAGGCATGTGAACCATTTGGAAAGAATCCAAATAAAAACCCACACTGAACAATATTGTTGTCAGCCTGTCTATTCAGGAAAATTGTGGGTTTTTTTTTTTTTTTTTAGGTTGAATATAGATGACACAAAGCCAAGATTACATCATTGCATTACAAAGTCTGTTGTAGCTTTTAGCTGAACAAGTCCCTGGATCTATTGGTTTAGGACAGTAATTCATAGTAAGAAGGTTTTAATGTGTTATTTTTCTTCCACTGTCAATAAAAAAAGAGGAATTTAAGCAGGAAATATCAAGGGTGTCTCTAGCCTATTTCTTGCTTTTGATCTGCATTTGATAAGCCAAACTCAAATTTTAGTTGATGCATTGAATCTTGATTTGACTTCATTATACATTTTGCCTGTTTTGAAGTGATCAGTTTAGGAGGAAGGCATTTGTTCTAACTCCCTGGCCAAGAACTGGCTAACTCACTGGATATATGGAAATTTTAATTGAGTGTCAACTTGTGTAAAAATTCAATCCCATTACCTTCTCAATGCAATTTTGTAGCAATACCAGTTATTTACTACACTACTAACCAGATTTTAAACATAATTAAATTGCTAAGAACATACACCCAAAATCTAATGACTTAAATCCCTATAGCAAAGATATGAATTCCTGGATCCAATATATGTGTTTCTATTAGATTTTCATAAGCCTAAAGTGAGTAGAAGCATTCAATCATTTAGAAGCTCAGAAGTATAAGGAGTTTAGCTGAGAACCTGTTGAACAAATGCAAAGATTGTTGCTTAATGGCTATGTTATGCCAAGAGCATCTTTTTGGTCTAGTCTTTTTCAATATTTTTATTAATGACATATACAAGTAAAATATGCATATGACACATCGATCAGAATGCCAGGTTATACTAAATTCACTGATCAATAAAGAATAATGTTATAGCCCATCGATTATAACCTCAAATACCTACTGGTAGTAATATTCTAGTAAACTGGCTGGAGGTGGTGGAAGGGGCTCCAATTTACAGTGTTTGCTAATTTCCCTGGGACAAATACTCTCACCATGGTAGATTCTAAGTTACCAAGATTCCTAGCTACTGCAGGCAAAATTCTTAAATATTTAGTCATTTGTTCTCAAAAGCCAACATTAGCCAGCCACCCCACTACCTAGCCACTAATATAAAGGAGATGAATTGAGCATAGTCATCTCTGATCTTTCATCTTCTAACTATTGCTAGTGTTATGGAAAAAGACAACTTTTTGCTACTGAAAGAAAAAAAAAAAAACATGTGATGACTACTAACATTGGGTACCAGTAAAGGGAAAACAAGGGGCAGTAGTATGGACTGGAGGGTAAGAGAGCACAATTTCCACCTAAATGGGGCAATGGTTACTCATCTCTGCCAAGTGGTTCCATGTGGGAATGTGGAAACAGAGTTAATAACTGCTCCCTCCAACAAAAAAATAAAATACAAAAACTGCATAAAGAATGGAGGTGACTAGGCTTCAATTATCTTTAGTTTTGTTGAGTCAACAGACAGTGAAAAGTAAATGTAAACAAAACAAAAAAACAATGAGGGGCTGGGATGAGACAAACATGGGGTCAAAAATAAGAAAGGTAGCCCTGGCTGGTAGCACAGTGGTTAAGGCGCCGGCCTGCGAACCCAAAGGTCACAGGTTCGATTCCCCAGCCAGGGCACATAACCAGGTTGCAAACCAGGACTCCAGCCAGGTCTGTGGCTGGAGGCAGGTGAAAGGCAACCATACATTGATGTCTCTCTCCCTCTCTGCCTCTCTCCTTTCCCCTCTTTCTAAAAATAATGAAATAAAATCTTAAAAAAAAAAAATAAAAATAAGAAAGGTAACAGTCACAGGTAAATCAACTTGACTGTGGTTTGCTAGACCCAAACTGCAGTCCTAGTTCTGTTTGGGTTCCATTTTCCAAGAGGGACCTAGACCATGTATCAAATGTCCAAAGGAGAGCACTCAAAGAAGGTAGAAGATTCAACACTTCTCCAAAGGGCAATCAGTCGAGGAAGCTGCAGGTATTCAGCAAAGTGGTAAATTAAGAGTTGAAGATGAGAGAAGAAAGGAAATGTTGGCAGACTTTAAATGTTTGGAGGATTTTTACATAGAAAATATTACTGTTTGTCTAACCTTGGGGGCCAAGCATAGGATCAGAGATGGAATATAGGAATGTAGCTTGGGCAACAGTGAATTCACCAGCAGTATTTAGCAGAGACCAGACGTCTACCCAGTTGGGACATTTTATTGGTTAATGAGGTATTAAATTAGGGTTGGTTTAGAAGATAGGGTCTAAAATTCTGTTTTAGAAAGTTGGGTTGCTTTAGGCCCAAATTTACCAGCCATAACAATCACATTATGTGTTAAAGAAATGCCAAGACCAAAAAACACCAATATAGCCCTAGCTGGTGGCACAATGGATAAGGCACCAGCCTGCAAACCCAAAGGTCACTGGTTCGATTCCCAGTCAGGGCACATAATGAGGTTGCAAGCCAGGTCTCCAGCCAGGTCTATAGCTGGAGGCAGGTAAAAGGCAACCATACATTGATGTCTCTCTTCCTCTCTGCCTCTCTCCTCTCCCCTCTCTCTAAAAATAATAAATAAATAAATATACTTTTTAAAAAACACCAATATAAGGAGAAGCTGTCTCTTGCTAAAACAAGACTCAGATATTACATTTTCATGCAGAAAAGCCTAGGAGACCAATGATGGAGCAAAGACAGAACCACATAAAATGTAAGCTGTACAATCTAACCTCAAGATAGGACAGAGAATAAAGAGAAAAAGCCAAGGTAACTGAAAATTCTCAAATAATCTTTAGTCTGTCCTACTTTAAAGAAATGTTTCGTTGAATTTGGGGTATAAATATTTAATAGGAAACTTTTATTATAGAATGTATGCAGTTCACTACATATTTCAACAAGGTCCTTCATGTAGATTTTTTTTTAAAGAAATAAACTTCACAAATGCCACTCAAAATTTTTCCTCCATCAACATAGAACTTTCACTCACAGATATCTAAGAAATGTGTTAACCCCCTTCTGCCGGCAGTGTAGGCATAATGGCAATTTCTCCTCCATGCTCTGAAACTTCATGGTTGTGCTGTATTATGTCGAAATCTGCACATCTCAATGGTTTTCTGTGCATTCCAATGCACTTCAGTGACAATGTGGATCATTGCCATAATACATCACGACTGTTCTAATTACGGTTTCATTATGATGCACCATATCAGGGCTGTCGTAATGTCATGTCAGCACATAGTAAGAATAGTTGTGCAATTATGTAATATCTGTTAGAGTACGCAGTGCAGAATGGAAAAAAAGACATGAGCAGCAGCAATTAATGTAATGAAACTCAGTTTTCCACTTTAAAAAATCTCCAGTTTAAAAGCATCATTTCTTTTGTTTTTCAACCCCCAAACTAAGCAAATGCCTCCTAAAACATTTATTTTTGTTTACTTGGGCACTACTATATAATTTAATGGATTTTTTAAAACAAAGCAAAATAAGGAAAGAAAAGATAAATCACTGAATTTAGCTGTTCTACATTTCACAGATTCACCTAGTATATGCTATACGAAATCCTGTAAAAACTTAAATGTAATGAATTAAAGTCGACTGAAGGCTTACCATTATGCAAACTTCATATATAATGTCACATTCGTCTATCATTCTTGATCTCTTGTGTAATCATAGAGCTTCCCAACTCACCCCCTAAAGCTCAATTGACCATCTTAATAAACAAACTATGATAATGAGATAAAGCAGTGATTTTTAACCAGTGCACCACATAAATTTTAAAAGAGATAATATCTGACTATTTAGTCAGGGGCACTGACCACTTCTCCCTTAGATTGTCAAATTAAAAAAATGACAACAGCCAATACAGCAATAGCAGCCATTTGATGAGAATGAATGAAAATTATACCTATGTTTTTGTCAGATCAGCAAAAATATATTTCTCAGTGCACCGTACAATTTTAGTAATTGGTTTATGTGCGCCATGAATCAAAAAATGTTGAAAATCACTGAGATAAAGCATTCATACCATATTTAATTCCCTAAATTATGAGCATAAACATTTGCTTGCCTTTAGTCAGGCTTCCAAAGTATACCCAAGTATCTATAAAAATAGAAATTTTATTATTTGTCATAAATTTGAAGAATGAACTCTCAACTGATGAGGGCTATTCCTTTCTTTGGTCAACCACTGGGTACTCTGAATATCTGAGGCCTTCAGAAAATACTACATCAATGAATAATTTCCCAAACTAAGTGATACATGAAGTGCTGTTTGTTGTTTTAATATACAACCATAGGAGAATTTATATATAAAAGCTTACCCATTATTTCTATAGCTGAATTACAGCACTGTTTAATGCAAGTATTTATCACAGACATGCTGATGAAGCCTAAACTAGGAATGTATATGTTTGTGCAGCAGCAGCCATTTCAAATATAGATACATTTTTAGCATTAGGAGGCACCAAGTTTGTTTAAATCTAGACTTTTTTTTTTTTTTTACAATTGCAAGTAATGTTAATAGCACACTGTAAATGTTAAGGCTAAGTGTGCAATGTCAAAATAGATTGAATCTCTCTGAAAATTGAAAATTCAGGCTTTTCAAACGTAATCCAGATGTTTGGCTTTTATTCAGATTTCAAGAAAGAGGGAACTAATATGATATAAAATTCATACATGCATATTTCATTAGTGCCTTTTGTATCACTGAATTAAACATTCTGAAACGTGCTTTCCCCAAATCACATAGAGTTTTAAAACCAAAGCAGTTGCCAAGATGTTGCACACCTCAAAAATAATGCCAAATTAATGTCATAAGAAAGAGAGTATATATTTCTTACATTAACTGTGTCAGTGATGTTTCTTCAAAGAGAATATTTTGCTTTGTCTTGGAGGATAACAAGAAAAAAGAGAGGTAGAGCACTGTAGCCATTATATAGTTTATCAAAAAAGATATTGTTGCAGAACATGGTTACTTGCGTAATCTATGAGAATCAGTGGTTTAAATAAAGGCTGAAAACACTATCAATCTCATTGTCCAAAAAAAAAAAAATGTCTTTTCAAGTTTAGTGTAAATGGGCGTTCCTCTGGGACTATGAACTTCAGCAATGAGAAGCAAATGCAGAACTCACAACATGACAGGTATTAAGACAAAGCCAATCAAAGCATTTCCAAGGTTATCTGCTCCCAAAACAGAAGGAAATGCCATCATACCTTTATGCATTCATATGACTTTTTCTTTTTAGGGTGTTATAAATTTTTCAAAGGGTCTTCACCTATATAACCTTAATAGGCCCATAATGCTATGGGGTTTTCCTGGTGACTACCCAAATGCCTGTATAGTAAAGTATTTGATACCTTGGGCCACTTTGGGAGGGTATTCTTATGTCTTCACCTCAGATGAGGATGAATGTGATTTCAAAATTATATTCTAAGCTCCTGCAGTGACGTACTTATGGCCAGGGACCATGTGTGGTTCACCCTTTATTCACAGTAACACTCAGCATTAAGAATGTAAAGGTAGTTAGGGAATATTTACTCGTTTGAATTCTCCTAAAAGAAAGACCAGAATGTGTATCAGCTATTGAAATATATGCCAGGTATAGTTTTCATCCACAGAAATGAGTGATATGAGACTTCCTTATTTATCTTTGAATTTCATTCTCAGTGAAAAACATATTTGGTGAAAGCAGAAATACTGCTCACCATTTTCACATAGAACTGGTGAACAAAATTAACTGTTTCCCAAGGCAAGAAATGGTTAACATAAGAAAAGCTTCTGTAAAATGTATCAAAGAGGGAGGTGACGGCAGCTCTTTAAATATTTAAGGACACCTTTTATGAGTTCAGTGTTTTCTCATAGTAATAACATTTGATCAGAATGCAAAAAGCTGGGTCCAATCTCCAGCTCCAACACCAGTTTGCTCTAAACTTTAAAACCTTTCTGTCCCAGCCTCTCTTTTTTCTCTCCAAGCTTTGGGGTATACGTCCATTTTACCAGAGAAATATTTTAAGAAAATGAATTTTAGAGATTTCAGCCTTTAAGCATTGCACGCTGTTTGTTACTCCAGCCTCAGAAAAGCATGACTGTCATTTCAATGGATTGTTCTCTTTTTTGTTCTTCTACAGCAAACCCATTGGGAAAGTGAGTATTATCACTTCCATCTCGCAGATTAAAAATTGATACACAGAAGCTAAGTGACTTGCCCAAAGTCAGTAAGATAGTGCTAAAACCCAGAAGTGGAATTTTCAGGAATTTCAGTTTAGTTTTCGAGGCCACGCTAACTTTAATTCTTAAAAACACATTTTTATATATCATTCCAGGAGTCTAAGGAAATTGGTGACCCCCTGGGAGTATAATGTAAATAAATAAGGTCAAGAATATCATTCACAATGACTTTGGAGTGGCCAAAACACACTTAAAAACTCCAACCTTGTGGCTTCGATGGCCAGATATACTTTGGTATAGACTCAGCCATCAAACCTCAGTAGATTTTTAACAGCTTGAGGTTGAACCTAAAAGAGCAGATAGGAGAGTTCTCACCAATGGTGATGTCTGTCATT
Organism: Noctilio leporinus; assembly: GCA_004026585.1. Taxonomy (NCBI): domain Eukaryota; kingdom Metazoa; phylum Chordata; class Mammalia; order Chiroptera; family Noctilionidae; genus Noctilio; species Noctilio leporinus. The sequence goes on along the minus strand of PVIW01007814.1, from coordinate 1,389 downwards.
CAGAAGAATAACAGTACAATTTAAAGAAGCTCTAGGGTACAGGAAAAAATGTATTAGTATAAACTAACAAGACTATAAAGAGCAAATCTGGGTTATGATAACTGCTGAGCACATTTTTCAAGCTATGTAACAGTTTGCCATGATATTCAAGAAAGTTTACTAGAAGAGCTTCATTCAAGAGAAATGGTGCATGTTTCCAATCACAAAAGGGATAAAGCAAGGAAGAGGGAGAAGTGGAAATTCACAGAACAAAATAATGGAAATGGCCATGGCTGGTGGCACAGTGGATAAGATGCCGGCCTGCAAACCCAAAGGTCGCTGGTTCAATTTCCCAGCCAGGGCACATAACCAGGTTGTAAGCCAGGACTCCAACCAAGTCCGTAGCTGGAGGCAGGTGAAAGGCAACCATACATTGATGCCTCTCTTCCTTCCCCTCCCTCTAAGAAAAATATTAAAAAAGAAATGGAAATGCATAGATGAATGGAGGAGAAGTAATAAGTAAATAGGGAAAATTACAAAGGTTTAACCAAATATGGGAAATCATATCTAGTGTACAGAAAATAAATCACAAAAACTATGTAAAAACAAAATTGAAGAAGAGGAAGGAAATCACAACTAGAGAGGGCTTCAGTTAATGACTTCCCTGAAATAATCAGAGGAGAGAATATCAAAACGATGACTTAAAATATTTGCATAAGGGCTGCAAACATTCACTAAGGAACAAAAAGAGGCAGAAGAACCAGGATGTGGCCTTTTAACAGCATATAGCCAAAACAACAGGTAATCTTTCAAGAAGAAATAGCACTAAAACTTTCACTTCAAGAATGTCCTTCCCTAAACATCATGGAATGTACCCCTTCACCATGTACCATCTGCCCTTTGACTGTTCCTTCTGCCTTTGCTCTATGGGTGACTTGCTATATGATCTGAGAGAAAGAAGGCATTTCATATTTCTGCAGTCATCCCATCTGTAAAATAGTGACAATGACATACTCACTACTTACACACCACAGATATTTTAATAAGTAATTAGATCATATGTGTACAAACTTTTATATTTCTATGCAAATATACCATTTAAAACAAAGTCTTTAATTTTTAACACTTAACTTTTGTAATAAACTGTTTTTTGGTTTGTTACCTATTTGCAAGTAAGTCTGCAAATTTCCCATTTTTTTTTTTTTTTTAATTTTATTGTTGTTGTATTACATCCATCCCCTTTTTGCTCCCCTCTGTCCCCCCACCCACCCACCCATTCCCCCCAAAGTCAATCCCACCTGTTGTCCATGTCCATGGTTCCTTTATACTAGGTTCTTGTCTAAGCTGCTCCCCATCTTTGCCTCTACCTCTCCCTCCTCCCTACCCCGTTCCCCTGACCACTGAAGGCCT
>PVIW01007813.1:51164-68154 GCA_004026585.1 Noctilio leporinus | reverse complement strand
AGTGAAATTAAAGAAGTAATCCAAAATCTCCCAAAGCACAAAAGCCCTGGACCAGATGGCTACACAGGTGAATTTTACCAAACATTTAAAGAAGAACTAACTCCTATCCTCCTCAAACTATACCAAAAAATTCAGGAAGAGGGAAGACTCCCAAACTCTTTCTATGAGGCCAATATTATTCTAATCCCAAAACCAGGGCTAGACACAACTAAGAAAGAAAGCTACATGCCAATATCTCTGATGAACATAGATGCTAAAATTCTCAACAAAATATTGGCCAATCAGATTCAGCAGTATATTACAAAGATCATACACCATGATCAAGTGGGCTTCATCCCAGGGATGCAAAGATGGTACACATTCGTAAATCAATCAATGTAATACACCACATCAACAAATTGAAAGATAAAAACCATATGATCATATCAATAGATGGTGAAAAAGGATTTGATAAAGTACAGCAACCATTTATGATAAAAACCCTCAGCAAAATGGGAATAGAGGGGGAATACCTCAACATCATAAAGGCCATCTATGTAAAACTGAAGCTAACATCATACTTAACGGACAAAAACTGAAAGCTTTCCCCCTAAGATCAGGAATGAGAGAAGACTGTCCACTTTCTCCACTTCTATTCAACATTGTCTTGGAAGTTCTAGCTATAGCCATCAGAGAAGAAAAAGGAATCAAAGGTATCCAAATTGGAAAGGTGGAAGTCAAACTGTCATTATTTGCAGATGATATGATAGTGTACATACAAAACCTGATTGGCTCCACCACAAACTTACTTGACCTAATAAGCAAATTTAGCAAAATAGCTGGGTATAAAGTCAATATCCAGAAATCAAAAGCATTTTTGTATACCAATAATGAAACAACAGAAATAGAAGTGAAAAAACAAATCCCATTCACCATAGCAAGAAGAAAAATAAAGTACCTAGGAATCAACTTAACTAAGGAGGTCAAAGACCTGTACTCAGAAAACTATAGAACGATGAAGAAAGAAATCAAGGAAGACACAAATAAATGGAAGCATATACCATGTTCGTGGATGGGAAGAATTAACATCATTAAAATGTCCATACTACCCAAAGCAATCTACAGATTCAATGCAATTCCAATTAAAATATCAATGACAGACTTCACAGAAATAGAAAAAATACTTCAAAAATTTATATGGAGCCAAAAATGCCCACAAATAGCTACCAAAATCTTGAGAAAGAACAAGGTAGGAAGAATCACAATACCAGACTTCAAACAATACTACAAGGCTACTGTCATCAAAACAGCATGGTACTGGCATAAGAATAGACATATAGATCAATGGAACAGAATAGAGAGCTCAGAAATTAACCCAGGACTCTATGGTCAACTCATATTTGACAAAGGGGGAAGGAACATCCAATGGAGTAAAAACAGTCTCTTCAGCAAATGGTGTTGGGAGAACTGGACAGCAACATGCAAAAAGATAAAACTAGACCACCAACTTACACCATACACCAAAATAAACTCAAGAGGGATAAAGGATTTAAACATAAGCAGTGCCACCATAAAGGTCCTGGAGGAAAAGATAGGCAGTAAACTTTCGGATATCCTACGCAAAAATATGTTTACTGATACTTCACCAAGGGCAAAGGAAATCAAAGAACGAATCAACAAATGGCACTATATGAAACTGAAATGTTTCTGTTTAGCTAAAGAAAATATCAGCAAAATTCAAAGGGAACCAACTGTATGGGAAAACATAATTGCCAATGATACCTCAGACAAGGGTCTGATCTCCAAAATATATGAAGAACTAATGTGACTCAACACCAGGGAGACAGACAGCCCAATTCAAAAATGGGCAAAGGACCTGAACAGACAACTCTCTGAGGAAGAGATACAAAGGGGCAAGTGGCGTATGAAAGAATGCTCAACATCACTAGTTATCAGAGAGATGCAAATTAAAACCGCAATAAGACACCACCTCACACCTGTCAGAATGGCTATCATCAGCAAATCAATAAACAACAAGTGTTGGCGAGGATGCGGGGCAAAGGGAACCCTCATACACTGTTGGTGGGAATGTAGGCTGGTGCAGCCACTGTGGAAAACAGTATGGGATTTCCTTAAAAAAATAAAAATGGAACTGCATTTTGATCCAGCAATTCCACTACTTGGACTATACCCAAAGAGTCCTGAAACACCAATTCATAAGAATCTATGCACACCTATGTTCATAGCGGCACTATTTACAATAGCCAGGTGCTGGAAACAACCTAAGTGCCCATCAATGCATGATTGGATCAAAAAACTTTGGTACATATACACAATGGAATTCTATGTAGCAGAAAGAAAGAAGGAACTTGTACCCTTTGCAACAACATGGATGGAACTGGAGAGTATTATGCTTAGTGAAATAAGCCAGTCAGTGAAGGACAAATATCATATGATCTCACCCATTATGGGACAATAATGAGCAAAATTAACAACAAGCAAAACAGAACCAAGTATATGAATACAAGGAATAGGCCTTAAGTGGTCAGGGGGAAAGGGGTTGGGTGGGGGGTGGGTAGGCAGAGGTAAGAAAGGGGAGCAGCTTAGACAAGAACCTAGTATAAAGGAACCGTGGACATGGACAACAGGTGGGATTGACTTTGGGTGGGTGGGGAGGGGGCAGTGGGGAGCAAAAAGGGGATGGATGTAATGCAACAACAATAAAATTGAAAACAAAACAAAACAAAAACAAAAAATAAAAAAAAGAATAAGAATAAGAAAAATATGAACAATAAAATAGCAATAAATACATATCTATCAAGAGTTAAATCTAAAAAAAAAAAAAAAAACTAAGCAAGCAAGAAGAACAGAAACAGAATCAAATACAGAGAATATTTTTGTGGTAGCCAGATGGGAGGGTATCAGGGGATGGATGAAAAAGGTGAAGGGATTAGGGAGCAAACAACTAGAATAGGATGAGAATCATAGATATGGAGATCATTGGGAGGGTTATCAGCTGGGAGGGAGAAAGGGGAAAAATGGGGAAATGGGGCAGGGATCAGGAAACATAACTGGTGGGTACAAGATAGACAGGGGGAATTTAAAACAGTATAGGAAAGGGTGAAGCCAGGGAACTTATATGCATAACCCATGGACATGAACTAAGGGAGGTGGGATTGATGGAGTGAAGGGGGTTCTTGGCAGAAGAGAGCAAAGAAATTGGGACAAGTGTAATAGCATAATTAAGAAAAATATACTTTAAAAAAGTACAATTTGGAAGTTACATAATGGCCATGGGATGTAAATTACAGCATAAAGAATAGTAGCCAAAGAACATATATACACAACCCATGGACATGGACAACCATGTGGGGAATTGGTTGAATGAGTGGAGGGGAGCTGGGTAAAGGGGGGGAAAGGGTGAAAATTTGGGACAACCCTTAATAGCATAAACAATAAAATATAATTTGAAAATAAATATAAAATAAAAGAGGACATCAATAGTCCACATCAATAACTTAATAGTAGTAAACTACACACAAAAGCAAAAGGCACAATGAATTTGAATTACTGGTCTGTGGAAATGGATTCAGTTATGACAATTAGTTTATTTAGCTCTCTGAGCTAAAGTTTTTTTTTTAATGATTTTAATTTTTTATTTTTAGAGAGAGGCAAAGAGGGAGAGAAACATCAATGTGTGGTTGCCTCTTGCACAGCCCCAACTGGGGACCTGGCCTGCAACCAACCCAGGCATGTACCCTGACTGGGAATTAAACCAGTGACCATTTGGTTATCAGGTCAGCACTCAATCCACTGAACCACACTAGCCTGGGCTGACCTAAAGTTTTTAATAGTAGGGACAGTTACCTAAAATGGGGAAAGTTAAATCAATTTATAAACCAAGGTGTAAAGTATCAGTTTGTGCCTATATTAGCAGTTGCCAAAGTATGTTCTATGAAACATAAGCAACTACAAAATAATCTTTTTAAAAAAGAATTTGTAGCCTTGGCTGGTGTGGCTCAGTGGATTGAGCACCACCTATGAAATGAAAAGTCAAATGTTTGGTTCCCAGTCCAGGGACAGGCCTGTTTGCAGGCCAGGTCCCCAGTGCAAGAGGCAACTGATCACTGTAGCTCTCACACATTGATATTTCTTTCCCTCTCTTTCTTTTTCTTTCCCTCTCTCTAAAAATACATAAACTAATTTTAAAAAAGAACCTGGGGTCAAATGAGTGGGAAATGCAGCAACTCTAGCCTCTCTGATGACAAGGTTACTGTGCATAGCCTCATAGTAAAACAACATACTTAATTTTAAAAATGTATTTATTTATTCTTGTATGAAATTGTTTCCCCTTTCCCCCCCATTATTCTCCCTTGTCCTTCCCCTTCCCCTCTCCCACAGCCAATCCCCACCTCCTTGTCCATGGATATTTCACATTAGGTCCTCATCGAAACCCTACTCCTTCTCTCCCCATCTCTCTTCCTTCCCCCACTTCCCCTCTGGGTCACCATCATTCTGCTCCTTTTTTGTTCCATGTCTCTGGTTCCATTCTGCTTGTCTGTTTTATTAGCTAGTCTTCTGTATTAGGTGAGATCATATGGTATTTGTCTTTTGCTGCCTGGCTTATTTCACTAAGCATTATACTCTCCAGTTCCATCCATGCTATTACAAAACATAGGAGTTCCTTCTTTCTTTCTGCTGCATAGTATTCCACTGTAAATGTACCAAAGTTTTTCGATCCATTTATCCACTGATGGGCACTTAGGCTGTTCCTTCCACTTGGCTATTGTAAATAATGCTTCTATGAACATAGGTATGCATAGGTTCTTTTGAATTTGTGTTTCAGGGTTCTTTGGGTATAGACCTAGCAGTGGAATCACTGGATCAAAAGGCAAGTTCCATTTGTAGTTTTCTGAGGAAATTCCATACTGTTTTCCATAGTAGCTGTTCCAGTCTTCATTCCCACCAATGCATGAGGGGTCCCTTTTCTCCATATCCTTACCAGCACTTGTTATTTGTTGATTTGTTAACAATGGCCAATCTGACAGGTGTGAGGTGGTATCTCATTGTGGTTTCAATTTGCATCTATCTGATGGCTAGTGAGCATCATTTCATATGCCTATGGGCCCTTTGTACATTCTCCTCAGAGAAGTGTCTGTTCAGGTCTTTTGCCCAATTTTTAAAAATCGGGTTGTCTGCCTTTCTGATATTGAATAGTATAAGTTCTTTATATGTATATTTAGGAGGTGAAACCCTTGTCTGAGGTGTCATTAGCAAATGTGTTTTTCCACATGGAAGTTTCTCTTTTTAGTTTGTTGATGTTTTCTTTAGCTGAGCTTTTTATTTTGATGTAGTTCCACTTGTTTATTTGTTCATTAATTCCTTTGCCCTTGGAGAAGTATCAGTGAAAATACTGCTGTATAGGATATCTTAATTTTTGCTTCCTTTTTTTCCTCCAGAATATTTATGATGGCATGACTTATGTTTAAGTTTTTTATCCATCTAGTTTATTCTGATGTATGGTATAAGTTGGTAGTCTATTTTCTTTCTTTCTTTCTTTTTTTTTTTTCCACATGTTCTTGTCCAATTCTCCCAGCACCGCTTGTTGAAGAGGTTATTGTCACTCCGTTTTATGTTCCTTCCCCCTTTGTCAAAAATTATTTCACTATAGAAACCTGGATTTATCTCTGGGTTCTCTATTCTGTTCCTTTGATCTATGTCTCTTTTTATGCCAGCACCAGGCTGTTTTGATTACAATAGCTTTATAATACAGTCTGATATCAAGTATTGGGATTCCTCCTACTTTGTTCTCCTTTCTCAAGATTGCTGAGGCTATTCAGTGTTGTTTCTGGCTCTATATAAATTTTTGAAGTATTTGCTCTAAATCTGTGAAATATGTATTTAGTATTTTAATAGGAATTGTGTTGCTTTGGGTAGTATGGATGGCCATTTTAATGAGGTTAATTTTTTCCATTCATGAACATAGTATATGCTTCCATTTATTGTATGTCCCTTGATTGATTTCTTCAGTGTTCTGTAGTTTTTTGAAAACAGGCCTTTTACCTCCTTGGTTAAGTTTATTCCTAGGTACTTTATTTTTCCTGTTACTATATAGTAAATGGGACTTGTTTTCTAGTTTTTCTCTCTGATGTTTCACTGTTAGTGTACAAAAATGCCTTCGATTTCTAAATATTGAATTTGTATCCAGCTATTTTGACAAATTGACTTATAGGCCAAGCAGTTTTTTTGTGAAGTCTATAAGGTTTTTCTAGGTACACTATGATGTCATCTGCAGATGGTAAGTTTTACTTCTTCCTGTCCAATGTGGATGCCTTTGATTCCTTTTTCTTGTCTGATTGCTGTGGCTGGAACTTCCAAAACTATATGGAATAGAAGTGGAGAGAGTGGACGCTACCTTACTGAGCATTTTTATCATAAATGGATGCTGTACTTTACCAAATGTTTTTTAAGCATCTATTGATATGACCATATGGTTTTTGTCTTTCATTTTGTTTATGTAGTGTATTACATTTATTGATTTGTGGATGTTGTACCATCCTTGTATCACTGGGGTGAATCCCACTTGATCATGGTATATGATCTTTTTAATGTGTTGCTGGATCAGGTTTGCCAATATTTCTTTTTGAGGATTTTAGCATCGATGTTCATCAGGGATATTGGCCCGTAGTTTCCTTTCTTTGTTGTGTCTTGACCTGGTTTTAGGATTAAAATAATACTGACCTCATTAAAAGAGTTTGGGAGTATTCCCTCTTCTTGGATTTTTTGGAATAAATTGAGAAGGATAAGAGTTAGTTCTTCCCTAAATGTTTGGTAAAATTTGCCTATGTAGCCGTTTGGTCCTCGACTTTTGTGTGATGGAAGGTTTTTGATTACTGCTTTAATTTCACTAGTTGTAATGGGCCTATTCAGGCTTTATGCTTCCTCTTGATTCAGTTTTGGAAGACTATGTTTCCAGAAACTAGTCCATTTCACTCAGGTTGTCAGATAATTTTTATCATATAGCTCTTCATAGAAATTTCTTACAATCTTTTGTATTTCTGCAGTATCATTTGTAATTTCTCCTCTGTCATTTCCTATTTTGTTTATTTAGGTCCTCTTCTTTTCTTGAAGAGTCTGGTTAAAAGGGGTGTCAATTTTGTCTATCTTTTCAAAGATCCAGCTCCTAGATTTATTGATCCTTTGAATTATACTTTTAGCTTCTATACCATTTAATTCTGCTCTGATCTTGGTTTCCTTCCTTCTACTTGCTCTGGGCTTTGTTTGTTTTTGTTCCTTTAGTTCTTGTAGTTTTATGGTTAAGTTGTTTATGTGACCTTCCTTTAATCTTTTTAGGTAGGCTTGTATTGCTATGAATGTCCCTCTCAGGACTGCCTTTGCTGTGTCCCATAGCTTTTTGGGCCATTGTGTGTTCATTTTCATTTGTTTCCAGAAACTTTGGTTTCTTCCTTGATCTCACTGTCAAACCAATCATTATATAGCATGTTATTCAGTCTCCATGAATTTGAATGTTTTTGTGCTTTTTCCTTGAGGCCGGTACCTAGTTTTAAGCTGTTGTGATCTAAGAAGATGCTTGCTATAATTTCAATTTTTTTGAATTTGTGGAGGCTTGTTTTGTGTTCTACTATGTGGTCTATCTTTGAGAATGTCTCATGTGTGTGTGTGGATGTGTGTGTGTATGTATATAAATAATAAATCAATTGATCTAGAATGTTAAGAGTGTTTTTCAATGACATAACATGCTTGGTGTTTCTTTGCTTGGAAGATCTGTCGATGTTGATAATGGTGGGTTGCTATTGATGTCCTTCTTGAAGTCCTCCAAAATTTTTCTTATATATTTGGGTACTCCTATATTGGTGCATATATACTTACAAGGTTTATGTCTTCTTGAAGGATTGTTCCTTTAAACATTATGAAATGTCCTTTTTTTGTGAAATTTATTTTCTCTGATATAAGCTGATAAAAGCTGATATACCCCAGCTTTTATTTGTGTGTCCATTTGCTTGAAATATTTTTTTCTAACCCTTCACTTTCAGTCTGTGTAGATCTTTTATTCTGAGGTGGGTCTCTTCTAGGCAGCATATATGTGGGCCACGTTTTCTTATCCATTCAGCTACCCTATGATATTTTATTGGAGTATTTAATCCATTTATCATTAAGGTTATTGTTGATAGGTATTTATTCATTGTGATTGCCCCCCATTTGTACCTGTGTTCTCCACCCTGCCCCCTTCTTTCTTCTTCTTCTTCTTATAGTAGTCCCTTTAGCATCTTTTGCAACACTGGTTTGGTGGTGATGTATTCTTTCCCCCATTTCACCACTATTTTGAATGAGTGCTTGCTGGGTAGTGTAGTCTTGGTTGTAGGCCTTTGCTTTTCATTGTTTGGAATATTTTTTGCCATTCTCTTCTGGCTTGTAGAGTTTCTGTAGAGAAATTGGCTGATAGCCTTATTATAGCTCCCTTGTATGTCATTAGCTGTTTTTCTCTTGCTCCTTTAGGATTCTCTCTTTGTCTTTGAATGTTGCCATTTTAATTATGATGTGTCTTGGAGTGGGCCTGTTTGGGTTTATCTTCATTGGAGCCCTCTGTGCTTCTTGGACTTGCATCATTTTTTCTCTTACCAAGTTTGGAAAGTTTTCTGTCATTACTTTTACAAATAGGTTTTCTATCACTTGCTTCTCTTCTCTTTCTGGTATCCCTATGATATGGATATTATTGCATTTCATGGTGTCCTGCAGCTCTTAACACCTCTTCATTCTTTTCAGTCTTTCAGTCTTTTTTCATTTTGTTGCCCTGTCTGGGAAGTTTTTTCTACATTATCCTCCAATTCCCTGATCCAATCCTCTGCTTCTTCTAGCCTGCTTTTAATTCCTTCTACTGCATTTTTCAAATCAGAAATTGTATTCTTCATTCCCTCCTGGCTCTTACTGATAGTTTCTATGTGCTTGTTTTTTTTTTTGTTGTTGTTGTTTGTTTGTTTTTTTAATGCTGGTGTCATTCTCAGTAAGTTCCTTGTAGCTTCTCTGAAGTTCTTTGTAGTTTTCTTTGTCCTTACTGAACTCTTTGAGCTTGCTTATTACCATTATTTTGAATTCCATGTCTGATAGTTTGGTTGCCTCTATTTCATTTATCAGTCTTTCTGAAGGTTCCTTTTTTTTTTTTTTTGGCGTGGTGTTATTTATTTTTCTCCCCATTTGATGTGCCTCTTCTTGTTTGTTTCTACTTTCTTAGTCTTTGACTCCCTTCCTTCATGGTGTGGACTTCTAAGGTCAGAGTCCTGTGGGATTCGGTGGTGCAGACTCATAGGTTTCCTGAACTTGCTACTCTTGGGATGTCCTTTATGCCACTTATTTGGGTTTTCCTGTTGTATTTTAGATTTGGCTGATGTGTTGCTCATTATTTGTTCCTTCTCTTGCTAGCTGTTGGGTAGTCACTCTTTCCATCATGTCTCATATTTTTTTGTTGAGCTGTTACTAAAACAGAACCACCAGTACAGGCAAAATAACCACACCTTCAAAGATATGTTACACCCTTGATCACACTTTCAACTGCATATGAACCTAGCTAAATACCCATACCCTCAAAGATAACCCCCACCCTTAATCACAGTCTCAGCTGTAAGTGAGCCAGTATTAATAAGGATGTAAATAGATTAAGACTATTATAAGATAGGAAAAACTGAGTTGACTGAATTATAAATAATTTTTGAGAGATGTAAAGAAGTAGCGAGAAGTGGCAGGGTGATGAGCAAAAGCAAGCAAAATTTACCTCTTATATGGAAATGGGGGAAAGAATAAGAATGCAGCAAAAAAATGGATGTGTACAATATTAAGCCTAAGCAGAAGTTATATATATATACATATATATATATATACTTATATGTGCATTTATACACCTATATATAGAAACCATGTGAGAGAACAAATATACATATGTGAAAAATCTACAATAAGAAAGTTGAATTAGGAAAAATAGTGAAGAAAAAGAATTAAAAAAAAATAGAAACCCAGTTAGTGAATATATTTCACTATAGCAATATCAATAATATATGAGCTATAATTACTGTAGGTGGGATGGGAGCATGAGTTAAAAAAAGAGGAAAAAAAAAGATTAAGAGATGTCTGGAGGAAAGGAAAGTTATTTTGAGGTGGTATAGGGTGGAGGATTACTAGGAGTGAGGTATTAGGTCCAGTCTAGGACAGGGTAAGACTCAAATTAGAAGTGAAAAAGGGGAAATGATAGTGGGGGGCATAATTGAAGCAGGAGAAGGGGATGTTAAGCTTTGAGATTTGAAATAATGAAGATTTATAAATGAGTTTGCAAAGATGCTGCACCTACCTCCCTATCCACCCTCAATGAGCACTGGAAAGAAGACAAGTGTGTTTTATGAACAGTAAAAAGAATGTGTGGTGACTAATAACAAAAACATGTTTTGATAGGCTGAAGAGGGGAGAAATATTTAGAGTGGGGAATGGGGATGAGTTGTAGCAGGAGAGAAAATAAATTTTAAAACAAAAGTAAAAAGAGGAAATTGGGTGGTCAAATGAATTGAGAGACAGGAGGAATAAATATGGGATTTGAGATACACTATGATATAAATACTGTTTACTTAAAATGCACTAATTGTGAGGACTAGAAATGGCTATTAAAAAGTATATCTTGGGGATTAATAATTCATGTGAAAGATCTGTGTAACTCAGGTGCTTGAAATTAGCAGAGGTCCATTTCCTGTGCCTCTTTTCTTGTGAGCAAGTCTCTCTATAACCTGCAGTCAGGCTCTAGCCACTTGAGGTAGGGGTGAGCAAATCCTGTGGGTAGGGTTATGAGTTCCAGTCAGGCTATGTCATTAGGCTGGGAGTGGTTCAAATGACTAAAGGCTACTGTAGCCCGGGGGTAATGAACTGGCTCTGGGGAACTATCTGGAGCTCCACCAGCTCCGCTCCCCCACCAGCCTGGCTTTAGGACAAGTGGGTGCTAACAGGACTGTGCGCACCTTTTCAAAAAGAGTTTTAGTCTTTCTGCTGGCCCATCTCCAAAGAGCTGCTGTGTCCATGCACCAAGGTGGGTGTTTAACTCTTTTGTTCTGTACTCCTGGCCTGGCAACAAAACTCAGTTTCTCATAGTCAGGGCCAGTTCAGTTACCATGCTCCAACAGTGCTATTCTCCCATCTTCCCTCACTTGCTCCATTTCCCTGCTCTCTGCCATCCACCATCTGGTTAAAAAGCCATTCCAGAGCTGCTCAAAGATGCCCCTCAATGGCATATCTAACAGAACTGGGTGGGGCGGGGCTGCCCCTGCAATCCTGTTCAGCAGTCACGGGGCTTCCAAGCCTCTGTGATCCACTGGGGGCCACAACTTGCTTGGGCTCTTGTCTTAAATTGCAGCAACTATCTGAGCTCTGTGACCTCTCAAGCAGTTACTCCAAAAATCCAGTGGCTTCCCACATCCCCTCCCTGCCACTTTACCTATATGCATTCTGTGCCAAATCCTCCAGCAGCTCTGCAAGAAGCTCTCAGTGCTACCAGCTCATGCTTAATTTTTTAAGTCAGTGTTTCCCAATCATTTATGATCAGGATACACCCTCTACTGCCACTTTATTTGAAAAATGAACATATACTAATAACTTACCAAATTAATATTCTTTTGAGAACATATTTTTTGAAATGTTGGTCAATATAATTCAAGAATAGCCAGCTGATTTGCTCAGTACACATAAAAATATGTTTAATCAAATCTTAGTTTGATTATGCTAATGAGGCAATTTGGCCTTTAAGCTCAGCTGCGTAGCCATCCCTCTACTAAAAGCCAGTTCCAGGATTAACATCAGGAGGATGGTAGCACCTGCAAATCCTCCCTCTCAGTAGAACCTTTATGATTTAGTCAATGGTCCAGACTGGGTGGAAATCTGGTGGGAAGGCAGTTCTCAAGGAGAGCAAACCAGTGGCCACACAGAAAATTGTCTTCCTCATTCACAAACCAATAAGAGCCTATAATCATTCAATGTATTTGTTGTTGCAAAAGTAAGGCCAGTGGTTTTAAAATAACCCTGAAAATGACTGATGGAAAATTGTAATAGCTAATGTAGGAGGACATTTTCCATATTAGAAAGATTCAATGTCTGTTAAATTTTTCCTTTCTACAAGTAAGATTAATGATCTGGGGTCAATGTAGTGGACAGAGTCTAAGTGTTAGAGCATTTTCAAGTTAGAATTACACAATCGCCAGGAAGACTTCCTTCAACACTAGAGAAACAGCATGAGGAAGAAGTGGTGGATGAAAGAGCCTGAATGCTTGTGCCCATGCTCCTGAAGTTCAAGAGCAGGGGTCATTACCTTATAAGGTAGTATCACTTTGATGATATTTGCCAATTACAAAACCTTAGTTTTGAAGACACTTATGACATTTACCTGGAAAGCAATGAAGTATCACTGCAGGAAGATCAGAGATAAACACTGATGAACATTCAAATTTATAAACACTCAAATTTATAAAGTATTTTCACATACATAATATTATGTATTCATCACCATAATTTTGGAAAAAGGTAAGACAAGTATGATTATTGCTCTTCTGTTCTGGAAGAAGAAACCAAACCTCCCTCCATGAGGTGTAGTGACTTATACTCCAAGTCACTGAGAGATTTGGTGGGAAAGGTAAGCCAGAAGCCTGAGCAATAAGATGCCAAACCCAATACATTTTTTAGTTCTAAGGCTCCAATAATCATGCTCTGGTCATAACCTTTTATGCAAACTAGGGAAAGGGAGAATAGCAAATAAAAGGCTTAAACTACAAAATCCAAGCTAGGAGTCATATGAGAAAGCAGACCTGACAATGACAAAGTGAAAATTCACCCATGAGTTTCTAAATGAAATGCAAGTTGCTTCTAACTGGTCTTGTCACAGCTCACTGTTAGGAGTATCTATCTGGACAGAGCAGCCCATTAGATGGAGAAATTACATGCTACATTTCGGTAATTGCAAAGGCAATCTATTGTCATAATTGCAAAAGTGTTAGGTCTTATATACTCACAGGGTTGTAGTTACTTTATTAGAAGATAATAGAGGAGGTGTTGAACTTGACAGTATTAAGTTATTAGAGGTCTTATATCAATATGTGCAAAAATGTTAGGTAGTTCTCTATTTTCAAGTGAATTTTATTTCTAGAATTATATACCATAGGAATAGGAATGTACTTATTTATAAAATTTGACAACACACACACAAAATCTCATCCCAGGAAATATTTTCAAAACAAAAATGCATAGTGGTCTATCCAAGGCTTATGGTGGCTCTTTAAGCAGAAGGCTATTTAAGTAGATGTCTGATGCTTCTCGATTTAATGATCTATGATCAAAGCATACAGAAGACACCATAATAGGAATACTTTTAAGGGTTGAAAATTATACCCATGCTTCTACTAATAAGTATACATGACATCCTTTGCAACAAGAAAGCCCACATCACAAACTATCCATCCTTGATGAACATGTAAGTTCTTTAGGCAGTTCTCAGATGTTAATATACTAACAAACAACTATACAATGTGTTAAATCATGCAGGTATATTACCTTCCAAAGCAGCCTTGGCATTTGCCCTCCCTTTCAATATAGTTCCATAGGCCAATCGACTGTCCATTCAGGAAGGCCTGTCCCATGCAGCCTTTGAAATGAGTAACCTTCACAGCAGGAGACTTCTAATGTAGATGAACAAACGAACATAGCATATATTTGGTGAAAAGGAATAATTTCTCTAAATGCATGAAAGCTTATATCTAACAGATCCAAATTTTGGGAAAACATTTAAAAATAGCCAATTTGTAACCATCCTTTTTCCTTCCAATTGTGAAATTGAAATACTAGAATGAGTGACAAATGGATGGAATCTTAAAGATCATCTCATGTACTAGGGTTGCTGGAGAGAAGCCTTCTTTACGAGGGGGACCAAAAATAAACTGGAATTATCTTCTGGAGGGTGGACCCCTTGTAGTACAGGCTTTACTCCTCTAGGTGAGTGTTCCAGGAGTGAGTCTATATCAGGTACCAGCTGGTGCTGTTATGAAAGGCTGCATTTGACTTCGGTGCATTATTATTTTTTTTTTTGAAGACTCTTTCAATGCAATGGCCCCTTTCATGATGGGTGATTTAGGAGCACACCTACCAACACTGCGCTGAGTGTTCGGCTGTTTTTGATGAAAAACGGCATGACCCCTGTGCCCCACCTTCCCTATTCATCAGATCTCACCCCAAGTGACTTATTTTTGTTTTCCCAGATGAAAAAAGTCCTCAAAGGGAAACATTTTGCCATTGCGGAAGAGGTGAAACAAAAAATAGCAGACACTAAAAGGCATCAAAATCGACCAGTTCAAAAACTGTTTTGAGCAGTGGAAAAACACTGAGAGTGTTTTACACTGAGAGTGTAATACATCTTGATAGGTGTATTACATCAAGCAGAGACTACTTTGAAGACCAATGAAGTTTAAACATGTAAGGATAAACAAACAACTTTTTACAAATAAATTCCATCTTGGGGTCCCCTCTTGTATGGAAAAGAAAAGAGGCCCCAGAGACTGTGTGAGAGCCTGGCTGGCACAGTACTGCAAACTCTCATGTGAGTCCACAAACCAAGACCACGAGTGACTCAATAGTATTCAGTGAGAAGATAACTGGCATAATAAAATAAACACAATGGGTCCTTTCATCGAACACTAATTAGTACAAGTCTACCATTAGAATTACAATAGAGACAAAGGAATTTTATAGAAATTAATGTGGAATACTGAGTTTCTTGTTTCATCATTGAAAGAATAACCCAAATTAAAAAATAAATCATGGAACCTCTTTTCCATTTATACTATTTATTAAACATGATCCTTTACCCTACAAAACCAACTCAATTATGCAGATGAACTGTCAGTAAGTAAAATAAGTAAAAAAGTCTTCATCTGCCTAGAATATATTCAGTAACTTAATTACATTAATTTTAATAGAAAAATATTTGACATATAACATTGTTTAAATTTAAATACTAAATTTTTTTACAAGTAAAATCAGCCAATTGGTCATGTTCAGATGAACATTCATAATGTTACCTTGATTTGTCCTCCAAGCCCTCCAACAAACATTAGTGTTGAGTTGTTTATATCCAGAATGTTAGCAGTTCCTAGGGATTTACTTGTTTTTGGTGGTGGCTTTTGATTTGTGCTCATTTCCTTGACAGTCACTGAACCAATGTTTCCAAATCTAAGGGTCACAAAGAATGGCAAAAAGAACACTCTCAGAAACACACAGCAGCCCACATATGGATACACACATTTCATACCTGCCTCCATCTGCATCTGTCTCCTCAAGGCCACTGTAGCAGCCCAGCCCATCTCCCTGCTTGTGGGCGTTTCCAACCCCCACCTCTAGTTTACAACCCCTTTGTAAAGCAGTTCTTCTAAAATACAAATTTCATCATGGGTAATGAGTTAAATTATATTTGAAACTGTTTACTGCCTTTAATGTGACCTATTTTTATTGATAGCAAAACAAAAGACAAAAAATCCTGAAAACAAAGCCCTGGCTGGTGGCACAGTGGATAAATTGCTGGACTGTGAACCCAAAGGTCGCTGGTTCGATTCCCAGCCAGGGCACATAACCAGGTTGCAAGCCAGGTCTCCAGCCAGATCCATAGCTGGAGGCAGGTGAAAGGCAATCATACATTGATGTTTCTCTCCTCTTTGCCTCTCTCCCTTCCCCTCTCTCTGAAAAATAATAAATAAAATCTTTAAAAAAAATCCGAAAAGGAGGAAGTCAAACTGTCATTATTTGCAGATGATATGATAGTGTACATACAAAACTTGATTGGCTCCACCAAAAACTTACTCAACCTAATAAGCAAATTTAGCAAAATAGCTGGGTATAAAGTCAATATCCAGAAATCAAAAGAATTTTTGTATACCAATAATGACACAACAGAAATAGAGGCGAAAAAACAAATCCCATTTACCATAGCAACAAGAAAAATAAAGTACCTAGGAATAAACTTAACTAAGGAGGTAAAAGACCTGTGCTCATAAAACTACAGAACAATGAAGAAAGAAATCAAGGAAGACACAAATAAATGGAAGCATATACAATGTTCATGGATGGGAAGAATTAATATCATTAAAATGTCCATATTACCCAAAGCAATCTACAGATTCAATGCAATCCCAATTAAAATACCAATGACAGGGTGGGTGGGGGGATAGAGGGGAGCAAAAAGGGGATGGATGTAATACAACAACAATAAAATTTAAAAAAAAAAATTAAAAAAAATAAAAAATAAAAAATAAAATAAAATACCAATGACAGACTTCACAGAAATAGAAAAAATACTTCAAAAATTTATATGGAGCCAAAAATGCCCACAAATAGCTACCAAAATCTTGAGAAAGAACAAGGTAGGAGGAATCACAATACCGGACTTCAAACAATACTACAAGGCTACTGTCATCAAAACAGCATGGTACTGGCATAAGAATAGACATAGAGATCAATGGAACAGAATAGAGAGCTCAGAAATTAACCCAGGACTCTATGGTCAACTCATATTTGACAAAGGGGGAGGGAACATCCAATGGAGTAAAAACAGTCTCTTCAACAAATGGTGTTGGGAGAACTGGACAGCAACATGCGAAAAGATAAAACTAGACCACCAACTTACACCGTACACCAAAATAAACTCAAGATGGATAAAGGATTTAAACATAAGCAGTGCCACCATAAAGGTCCTGGAGAAAAAGATAGGCAGTAAACTTTCAGATATCCTATGCAAAAATATGTTTACTGATACTTCACCAAGGGCAAAGGAAATCAAAGAACGAATCAACAAATGGGACTATATCAAATTGAAAAGTTTCTGTTCAGCTAAAGAAAATATCAGCAAAATTCAAAGGAAACCAACTGTATGGGAAAACATAATTGCCAATGATACCTCAGACAAGGGTCTGATCTCCAAAATATATAAAGA
>PVIW01007813.1:0-51064 GCA_004026585.1 Noctilio leporinus | reverse complement strand
GATGCAAATTAAAACCACAATAAGATACCACCTCACACCTGTCAGAATGGCAATCATCAGCAAACCAACAAACAACAAGTGTTGGCGAGGATGTGGGGCAAAGGGAACCCTCATACACTGTTGGTGGGAATGTAGGCTGGTACAGCCACTGTGGAAAACAGTATGGGGTTTCCTTAAAAAACTGAAAATGGAACTGTCTTTTGATCCAGCCATTCCACTACTTGGACTATACCCAAAGAATCCTGAAACACCAATTCGTAAGAACCTATGTACACCTATGTTCATAGCAGCACTATTTACAATAGCCAAGTGCTGGAAACAGCCTAAGTGCCCATCGGTGGATGATTGGATCAAAAAACTTTGGTACATTTGCACAATGGAATTCTATATATCAGAAAGAAAGAAGGAACTTGTACCCTTTGCAACAACATGGATGGAACTGGAGAGTATTATGCTTAGTGTAATAAGCCAGTTAGTGAAGGATAAATATCATATGATCTCACCCATTGCGGGACAATAATGAGCAAAACTAACAACAAGCAAAACAGAACCAAATATATGAATACAATGAATAGGTCTTCAGTGGTCAGGGGGAAAGGGGTTGGGGGAGGGGGGAGGCACAGGCAAGAAAGGGGAGCAGCTTATATAAGAACATAGTATAAAGGAACCATGGACATGGACAACAGGTGGGATTGACTTTGGGGGGAATGGGTGGGTGGGGTGGAGGACAGAGGGGAGCAAAAAGGGGATGGATGTAATACAACAACAATAAAAATAAATTAATAAAAAACAAACAAACAAAAAAAATCCTAAAAACAACATAGCTTCACCAACAAACCATAATATTACAGAAAAGTAAAAGGAAAAAAAAAAAAAAAAAAGCAAAACAAAAAAAATACCCATATAGCTAAAGATGCTTAAGAGTAGTTATATTTGGAGAGAGGCTTTATAAAAATGAATTTTGCTTTGTGTTTGAATTTTAAGGAAATACATTTCCCACCTGTATCCCATCTTCTGTCTCTCTGATTCCATTCTAGTGCCAGCCACAGGGAATTTCTACCATGCACTTACTCCCATTTTACTGGGCTGCTTGGGCTTACATCTACCATTCTCAAGGCAACATAAACTTCTAACTTTTTTCTTTTTCCCTTGTTGGTTTTGGTAACAATGTTAATTTCTTCCGTAATGAGAAAAAACCCTATTTCTAAGTATTCTTTCATTATAATTAACTTCCTAGCAGTTTCAGACTATTATACAATGTCACAAACATGTAATTACTTGTAAGATACAGTTTTAAACAGAGATATGCTGGAAGAGAACTTTTTCTATTACCTGGTTATGTAGATACTGTGCCATCTGTTGTCATCAATCAGGACATCTGGAAATTCCAACCGTGCTGACCCAGAGCCCAGATCCCATAGGAAGACTGCTCTCCCTCGCCGCATCTCCACCGCCAGGAAGTCAGGCTGGGGCGGGGGAGCAGGGCGTGAACTGGCGTGAGTTTACAGGCTAGGCTGCTTGCATGACTAATATAACACTTTAAATAATGACTTCCTCCTACAGCACTTTTTCTATTCATTAAAAAAAGGTAAAATTTTAAAAAACTATCTTTTTTTCAGCCCTGGCTGGTGTGGCTCAGTGGATTGAGCCTGAGAACTCAAAGGTTGCTGGTTTAATTCCCAGCCAGAGCACCAGGTTGCAATCCAGGTCTCCAGCCAGGTCCCCAGCTGGAGGCAGGTGAAAGGCAACCATACATTGATGAAAAAGGAAAAAAGCTATCATTTTTATTTTTTTAATCATGCCCACAACTGAAGCATGACTCAGAGGACTAAGGGAAGTGGTCAACCTTGGCCATTAGTGCCCCTCTGTACTTGTGCTTCATGGTTCTCCACAATACCTCCCATAAAATCACCCAAGAACATGCACTGTGGGAGGGAGGATCACCGGCCATCTTTAGGGAGTGTGAGAGACATGCTGCACCTGTGATTACCCAGTCTGAGAAGGCAATACATGAGTGTGAAATACACAGTAAGAGAGAGCCATGAAATCCCACATCAGAGGTTGCATGTGTTTTGTCCCTTAGCTTCTAAGCAGATGTGCTAATAACATCTGTGCTGGTCCATATTTTTTGCCTTAACACAGACAAGATTTCTGACCCATTCCCGCTGGCACAGCCAAAGTTACCAATGGCCTTCCACAGGGACTTGCCCTCTGGGAACCTTTGGAATCTTGTTGGGTGGAAGACCCTGGATGAAGCTTCACAACTGGGATAGGCCTTAGAGTACACGCCTCCACTCCTGGTTAACAGCCATCAAGATCAACTTAACAGACCCAAAGCTAGCTCAGTGGCTGCAGATGCCACAGAAGACATTATAAAAAGTACGTCGAAGCCACAGCTTGTCATTTAAATAGTAGCAGGAAACACTTTTCCCTCCTCACAGGTATTATATTTTGTCATTTGTTTATTTTTAAGCTAAAGCTACCAGTTTAGTAAAAGGTTAATTCCCTTAGAAGAATGAGAGTGTTCACCAAGGCCCTATTAGTTTTTATCAAAAAAAAAGTAAATTCAGAAAACATATGTATTTGTAAGAGTATGGATTCTGTGGGTCTCAAGGCCCTATTAGTTTTTATCAAAAAAAAAAAGTAAGTTCAGAAAACATATGTATTTGTAAGAGTATGGATTCTGTGGGTCTATACTCACACTGGTGCTGCTACCAAGGTAGAAGAGAAGGTTATCGGGTTCACTTGTCTTAACATTTAGTGTTAAGGTGTTATAGTTAGTTGAAGAAATCGGAGGCTGGTAAGCTCGGATACAATCTCTGTCTGCAGACACAGCAACTTTAATCTGTAGAAGGAAAAAAAGAGTGTCCCAATCATTTAGTGGTATGTTGGCAATGTGCCAGGAATTCCAAAAATCTCTGCAAAGATGAATTTTCACTCTTAGGCAGGTTTCCTCTCTTGACAATGCATAATGCTTCATAAAGTGAGAAATCAGGTAGTGATTAGAGCCCTGGCTGGTGGCTCAGTGGATAGGCATCAGCCTGTGAACCCAAAGGTTGCAAGTTCGATTCCCAGCAAGGGCACATAACCAGGTCTCCAGCCAGGTCTCCAGCCAGGTCTGTAGCTGCAGACAGGTGAAACGCAACCATACATCGATGTTTCTCTCCCTCTCTGTCTCTCTTCCTTCCCCTCTCTCTAAAATTAATAAATAAAATCTTAAAAAAAGAAATCAGGTGGTGATTAAATTAATTTTATTTGGTAAAGTACTTAAATATGAAAAAGTCAACCCTGGATTTTTAAAAAAGCATGTTATGTAGACAACTATTTCTGTCGTGTGAGATTTAATTCCTTAAAGACAAGGAGCTTATCCAGATCACCTTGGAATGTTTACACCTGACACAAAGTATATTTGATGATCATGTGTCAAATAAATGGGTTTATCTATTTGTTCTTTCAGCAAATATTTACCGAGCAAACATTACACTACTACATATTTCTCTAAGTAATTATTTGTATATATAGCTTATATTAATCTTAAAGAATATAAATTTGTATTAACCAGAGCATTTGGAACCATCTGCTGAGCTTACATTTATTTGGTGACTGTAACTAAAACAGATGGAAGTTGGAGCTCATGTAAACCCACAGCCCTTTTGCAATAGTAAGGTCATTTGTGGGGAGAGGGGGTGTCAAAGAGCTCAGAACTCCTTCCTCTTGGCTAGACCACCTTTGGTGGATAAACGTGAGACCGGAGTCATTTTCATCCTAAGTCCCCAGTAGCGTGATAATTGCGTATCTTCTCAAATATGTTATCTCCCTGAAGCTTCTTCTTAACAGCACAGCCAATGCCATGTAGTATGGATGGGATGGCTGGAAAACATTTGCTCAAGTTTGTGTTTCTTTGGGTGTTAAAGAGTTTTATGTATTTAGTGACCTGAATGTGTGTAGCATTTCTACATATACAAATTGCAATGTCAGACTCCACAGGATGAGGCGCAGACTGCACAAACATTCTGAAGAATACTTGACTTATTAAAACTAACTTGGTAAAATGATAGACATAACACCATATGCCACCAATGAAACGCAGAGTGATGTTAACACTTAGACAACCATGAGCTAATAGTTTTGAACCTATAAAGCTAGGCTACAATTACAAATAAAAACATGGAGATCTCTTTGCTAACAACATTTTAATACATGTATAAATGCAAAACTTAAAAAGAAAATGAGACTAATTAAATATACTTAAGACAGGCTGTGAGGAATCTGGGATTGTTGAGACCTGGTCAGCATAGATTCTAGGGGACCCAGTGTGACAGAAAGCCATTTCTATAGGAATTCTCTGAGACTTGGGGTTACACAGAACCTCAGCTAGGGGGTGCTGGGTGTAACTGACAGCAACAGGGCCCCACACTCACGGAAGCTGCTTGTTTCCGGGCCTGGCTGATCAGCAGTTTAATTTCTGACAGGTTTCTGCTCAGGTTCTCTTCTAATATCTTCAAAGGCTTCAACCGATCAAATAAAAGACTGGCTTGTGTTTCCACATCTTTAACTTTTCTTCCAGCTAACAGACCTAACAAAGACAAGGTGGCAAGAAAGTTGACCGGGTTTTGAAGAACACAAGGGAAATGAACTGGTTGTTACTAATGCACTGAATAAAATAGACTATCCTAAATATCAAATCCTTGAAATTTTGGTATAGATGTAAAAAATGCACCAGCATCACACATTACCAAAGGCTTTTCTCTTTCTTTAAAAATGCAAATGCAGATGTTAGTGTAGTTTCATTTATTTTATTTTATTATTTTTTGGAATGCTGTTTGTGAACAAGGCTTCACTGTGCATGTGGCAAGCTCAAAACCACACAATGCAGACCTTCCTAATGGGAAGGGAGTTTGACATACTGGTCATTGAGGAATCCCATAAAAGTTTATCTGCTTCTCGCAATGTGGCATTGATCCTGGACAGGTCCTTTGATGCATTCAACAGCTTTTGACTCAGTTCCACAACATTATTCAGTGTGCTTTCAGCGCTCTGATTGGCAGATATGGCCACCTCTTTGATTTTGGTTCCTTTGTTTTTGACACCTGAAATAAATTCATATGCAAGCATGCATGCCATAAAATGAAGCTTCTTTTTAATTGCAATATTTAATTGCTGCCTCTCATATGCTCTATTGCTCCTTTTTGGGAATAAATAAAATAATCTTGGTAAAAGTTCACTGTATTGAAACGTGATTTCAATACAAAGAAGACAACAAAAGCAGCTGCTAAACATCATGCTCGTTATCTTATATATTAAAAAACTGAAATTCTTTATTTAGTCTCTTTTCTATCATGCTCTTCTCATATTCATTAAACATAGTCTTTAAATCACCTTGTGTAAGAAGAAGGTTTGGGAATTTAAATGTGTAGGTGGGATTGACCTGTCCCAGGCTAGAAGAAGTGGTATTTTTTCATTGGCTGCTAGATATAAGACCAGAAACAAGACTAAATGGTCACTTAAGATAAATTAGAATTCAGTTTTTCTAAAAAATCTGGGTGATGAATTTTTAAAAATTCATTTTAAAAGTTTTTAATTACAAATAAGGCAAACATTAACACTAAGAAAAGCTGGATAAAGAAATAATATGGCTATTCTTTTTATAACTTTTCTATAAGTTTGAAATTACTTCCAAATAAAGTTATTTTATTATTTTTAAATGATTTTATTTATTATTTTTCAGAGAGAGGGGAAGGGAGAGAGGCAGACAGGGAGAGAAACATCAGTATGGTTGCCTTTCACCTGCCTCCAGCAATGGACCTGGCTGGAGACCTGGCTTGCAACCTGGTTATGTTGCCCTGGTTGGGAATCAAATCAGCGACCTCCGGGTTTGCAGGCTGGTACCTTATCCATTGTGCCACCAGCCAGGGCTTCAAATAAAGTTATTTTTAAATGTTTAATCAACATATACCATGTATTTTCAAAAACAGAGAGAAAGAAACATCCAGGTCAGAAAATGTTCCATTGATTTAAGGAAAGAAGTCCAAAGTGCCCCTACCAGCTCCACAAGGTAATTTGTATGCTTACAAGGTGAACCAGCAGACAGATATTATAGATATTTGGGCATCATGTAAGGCTTTAAAAGAATTCTTATTGAGAAAAAAAAAAAGGAGCAGGTTGAGGGAATGTAAATAATATAGCAAACTGCAATTTATTTGTATTACACTTTTAAAAAGATATCCTATTTAAAATTCTAATAAATATTGTATTTCCAAACCATCAATATTAAGGTATTTTAACTTTAGAATGCTATTTTGCCTCATGAAGGAAGATTATTAAGCAAGAATGTTTAAATATCCTACATTTATAATGAATTTAACACTTTCCTTCAAAGCAAGAGCATTCCCACCTTTTTTTACTTGCCAGCTTCTTTGGATGACACTTCTTTCATTTAAGCCCAGTTTTTAAATCTTTTTTTAAAACTTATTTTAATTGTATTTTTCCATTAATATTTATCCTCCTTATACCTACCTCTCCACCACAATCGCCATACAACTGTCCATGCCCATGAGTCCTTTATCCTTTTTGCTCCCACCCCCTCCTTCCACCCCCTAACCCCACCGCCTCTAGAGCTCTCCACCTGTTCTCTATTTATGAATCTTGCTTGTTAGTTCAGTTTGTTCATTTGATTCCACAAGCCCATTTTAAAGTAAGCAATCAACAGGGTAGCATAAAAACTCAAAGACTTTGTTTTCAGAGAATAACTCTAATATTTCAATTCAGGTATTCTGAATTTATTAAAACATAATGATCTCCTCTTCCAAACCATATTTCTTTGCAAGAAAAAAATATCAATCCTGTTCTCATTTCCAGTGAGGGTTCTTAATCAGACCTTAGGCAAAATTTTCTCATGTTCATGTCTCATGGCTTTGCAATGTGAAGACATTAATTAAATCAACTCCCTTTCCACTTACCTTCAGGAATTGCTCTAAGTATTAAGAGTGATTTGTTGGTCTGCCTGGTAATTTTAACAGCATTTTCTTGAAATGTGTTTGCCGTATTTTTCAGTTCTCTCAGTTTCAATGTGATACCTATTTAAAGTGGAAAAAGTGTTCCCTTTTAGGCTAAGTGAGTTTTCTTTATCACATTGACCCCTCTACAGATTGACAGCTTTCTACAGAGATTCTCCCCAATATTGAAAGTTTGTTCCAGTAAGATTTAGCATCCCTGATTATAAAAATCCAGTTTTAGCTTGCTTGATCATTTTTCTCCTTTGCTTGTTGTCATTCTCTCTAATATTTCTTAAGTTGTATGTCCAATTTAATTAGAACTCAAGGTGGAGAACTGTGTTTAAATTACTCAGTCTTAATCAGACTCACCAATTTCCTCTCTACACTTATGCTATGGCTATCTTTCTCTTCTGGTTTGTAAAACCCCAAGCCTGGGCTCCTGCCTGTGATTTTTCTTCTCACCTGCTTCCCCTGCCAGGGCTTCTCTGCTTCCTACCCTCATCTGACCACCCAGCAGGTGCTCAATTCAACCTCCTTCAAGCCTGGTCAAAGCTGTTGAGTCAGAGCTTTCACTTAGGAATTTCTGTCCATAATACACAATCATGTTACATTTTGAACATACGTTAACAAATAAATTATTGATAAAGTTGTTGATGAACGCGATAGTTTTGCCTAAAATGCTGGTTGCCAGGAAGTTCACTATTTCATGGCCTATCCAGTACCTTTAATTGTTTAAATTGAAACTATGTATAGCCCACCAACACTGATGCTAGAGTTTGTGTTTAATGCTTTATGATTGAGAATTGTGTAATTTCTATATGGTGAGATGACAACAAATTCTTAACTGTATGATTCACAGAAATAAAAAGATATGCACATATATATATACTCTTGGCTTAGACAGTTGGGGAGGGATCCAGTACTAGACATAGAAGTAATCAAAAAGGGGCTTGAACTGTTTATGGACCACTATTTGCTCCATAAGAAAAGACTTTATATTTGAATATGTTAAGGTGAAAATACACTATACCTTATAAAACTTGTATGTTTCTCTTACACAATAGACTCCTGCTGCCATTTTATCATGTATATGCTATTATGTTATTGGATAGCACTAACATATGCCAAATAATTGCTTACTAAAACTCCTAGGAAAAATTAAACTGGACTGCTATTTTTTTAAATTGATAAATCAATTATAATTTAATTCAACAATTATTTAATGAAAACCTACCATGAATCTAACATTATATTAGCTCTGTGAAAAGGCAAAAGAAGTATCAAACATAATATGATGCTTCAAGAAACTAACAACAAGCAAAACAGAACCAAATATATGAATACAGTGAATAGGCCTTCAGTGGTCAGGGGGAAAGGGGTTGGGGGGAGGGGGGAGGCAGAGGCAAGAAAGGGGAGCAGCTTATACAAGAACCTAGTATAAAGGAACCATGGACATGGACAACAGGTGGGATTGACTTTGGGGGGAATGGGTGGGTGGGGAGGGGGACAGAGGGGAGCAAAAAGGGGATGGATGTAATACAACAATAATAAAATTTAAAAAAAAAGAAATTATAAAATAGAAGAGCACATGGCATCAAAGATAAGCCAACAAACACCATGAGGAATAATAACAGCTCAGGAGATAAAGCAGAGCAGAGGATCTGGTTATTAAGGAAGGTGTAATGAGTTTATGGAAAATTAGAGGGGACTGCCCATAAGATAAGAGGTATTGCTAAAGTTAACCTTTTAATTATGTAACGTTTGTATGAAATCAAATTGGAAAATTATTGTGACAAAGAAATGTCAAGCTTCAATTGCTCTAGGAAAGGCAGTACGCTCAGAGATATGTTCTTATCAATACTGTACAAGCTGGAAACTGACCTTGATGCTTTCTGTGCAGGCTCTGGCCTTCTTTTAGAAATCTGGAACTGTGCTGGAGGGCTGCCTTCCCATTAGACACCAGGGATTCTGAGGACTAGAAAACAGAACAATTTAAACATGGTGACTGGAGGGCAGGGGGAATCCTGCTGGGGATGGGAAGGCAACTCTATCAGAATAGATTCCCATCTTGTTCTAAACAAGGAAGTCAACTAGACAACAGGTAGGGGAAGTTTAAATTGTCCTAATTTGTGCCTATATATGTTCTAATTTATGAGTGAGGAGAAGGAACACAAGCCATTTTTAAATATATAAAGACAAAAAACTATTAAGTAAAGACCACCACAGGTAAGAAGAGATTTCTCAAAAATTGTCAGTTACAAAACAGTCACAGGAATGTAAAGTACAGCATAGCAAATATAGTCAATATTGTAATAAATGTTTTGTTCTAGGTGGGCACTAGACTTATTGGAGGGAAAACTTTGTTAGTTATATATCTCTAACCACTATACTATATACTTGAAACTAATATAATATTAAATGTTAACTGTAATTAAATTTTTTAAAAACATCTCAAGTAGATATTAAGCAGCATTATCATTTTTGAAATAAGAAACAGTGATATTTTCCTTTCATCTTTTTATCACTAGTCTCAAGTCTTCATAAATAAGTGTTTATGGCCTTAAGAGATTAAAACATGTCACATGATGACAGAAGCCATTAACAGATCCCACCAGAAAAGAAGGTTAATAAGTACAAATTTAAGTCACTCAGTCTTTGCTCAAGCACCTTAATGAATAATCTCCCATGGTGCCTAGAAGAGGAAGGCACACACTGGAACCCATGGGGCCTTTCTTACCAGGTTCGCCTCAGTCACAGTCCTGAGAGCATCTTTTGCCAATTTTTCTGATTCTTCAATCAGGTTCTGAATGTTGGACTGGATATGGGTTGAACTGGTTGCATTCAGGGACACAGGCTTAATATTTCCAAGGCCGCTATGAAATCAGCATAGTTAGAGGTGTTAAGATAAACTAAGAGCCCCCTACTTTCTTTCTCCTTAGAGCAGTATCATCAAGGAATAACAACATATGGATTCCCCTTTGGCTCCAAAAGCAATCTTAAGAAGCAATAACCACATTGTGACAATAACACTAAGAATTGCTGTTTAATTTTAACCCAGAGAAGAGAGGATGGCCATTTCCCATCTTTAAAACCATTCTTTAGTTTCTTCCAGCTGCCCTCTGCATCTCTACCCAAACCCCCTGCATGTGTCTGTGGTGTCACAGTGTGTTTGCATTCATTGTAAACACTCCAGCAAGGCAATTGCTAATTTTGAAAAAGCTTTCCTAAGCACATATAAGGATGCTGAGTCTTATTCCTCATATGGTATACAGCAATTTCATGAAATTTACTAGAGGTTTTGGAGGAGGATCAGATGGTATTGCAATCATCTGAACTTCACTCTCACAAGTGGGTAAATCACTTATGAACTTGCAAACTGGTAATGGTGCAATTTCATCCCGCCACTCTCTTGAAAATAAAATCTGATAATTGACACATCTTTGCTTACTGTGAAACTCACTTCATTTTCTTCCCAATGTTATTTAGTTGGGTGATTCCCATACCAGACATCAACAGTTATTACTTGTTATAGTTGATTGGCAAAGTTTGGTGATTTATAAATAAAGGATATTAATATTATTTAATTTTGTGTACCATACCACATTGCTTTTACTAAACATACTAAGTAATAAATGTTTTGTTCTGGCTATATATACAGTCAAAATTTTATTTTCTCTTTTAGAAAATTATAAAAGATGATGAAAAGGGAGCCACTGAGTAATTCTATTTGCTATTACTGATTCCTGTGGCATCTATAGGCAGTGGTGCTCAATGTAGCACATTTATGCAATGTTCTATTTATTATTTTATTTTTTATTTAAGATTTTATTTCATTATTTCCAGAAGGAGGGGAAGGGAGTGAGGCAGAGAGGGAGAGAAACATCAATGTATGGTTGCTTTTCACCTGCCTCCAGCCACAGACCTGACTGGAGACCTGGTTTGCAACCTTGTTATGTGCCCTGGCTGGGGAATCGAACCTGTGACCTTTGGGTTCGCAGGCCAGCACCTTATCCATTGTGCTACCAGCCAGGGCTCTATTTTTTATTATTTTTAAAAAGATTTTATTCATTACTTTCAAAGAGAAGGGCTGGAAGGAAAGAAGAAAGGGAAAGAAGTATCAATGTATGGTTGCCTTTCGCCTGCTATTATTTTTAGAGAGAGGGGAAGGGAGAGAGGCAAAGAGGAAGGGAGGCATCAATGTATGACTTTCACCTGCCTCCAGCTACGGACCTGGCTTGCAACCTGGTTATGTGCCCTGGCTGGTGAATCAAATCAGCAACCTTTGGGTTTGCAGGCCGGGGCCTTATTCACTATGCCACCAGCCAGGGCCTATAACATATTTTAAGTAAAAGTATTTACCAATTCACTCACAAAATTGTGTAAATCACTGATAAGGTTTGCAACATCAGTTCCCTCATTTGCTGTGCATTAAATTACCTGGGGGTCCTTTTTTTTTTTTTTTTTAATAAATAACATCTTTTTATTTTTATTTTTTAAAGATTTTATTTCATTATTTTAGAAAGAGGGGAAGGGAGAGAGGCAGAGAGGGAGAGAGACATCAATGTATGGTTGCGTTTCACCTGCCTCCAGCCACAGACCTGACTGGAGACCTGGTTTGCAACCTGTTTATGTACCCTGGCTGGGGAATCGAACCTGCGACCTTTGGGTTCACAGGCCGGCACCTTATCCACTGTGCTACCAGCCAGGGTCTACCTGGGGGTCTTTTGTTAAAAAAATAACAAAGGCCAGAGCACAACCCAGATGAATTATGTCACAATCTTTGAGGGGGGCGGGGAGGACTAGGGGACAAAGGCATCAGTGTTTTTAAGTCCCCCACGTTACTCCGATGTGCAGATAAGTTTGGAAACCACTGGTCTAACCTTGTGCTTCTCAGTTAAAGACACTTTTACAAGCGAGGACGCATATTTTAAAATCTAAGTTTAAATTATTGTAATACTACAGTAGAAAATAATTGGGGGTGATATCTTTCAGGATTTGAAAGTGTCCCAACACTTCTATTGGTCCAGTGTGGGCATCCACAACTTCCATCCATGCATAAAGCCAATCAAAGGATAAGCTCTAAAATGGTAAGCTATGTAAAGAAGTTAGTATCCTTGTTCTATCTGCATATAACCTAACAAAGATCTGAGCACTTAGATGCTTAACAAGGCCTTGATGGCTTGATAAAGCGTTACATTTGCTTTAATGCATATTTGGTTAAGTTTTCATTCCTTCATCATACCTTTATGTCAATGGTCAACTATTTTATCAGACATGGGAGGAAATCCTCCTCACCATGTAAACAAAACAGGAATTTTCACTTCTAGACAAAAAGAGTGACTCAACATTATGATAGAAATAGCCATCTTTATTTCCTCTGATCAACGGATCACAACCTCTGGAATTCCTGTAAAATGTGGTCTTACCTGTCCAGAGCACCTGCTAGTCTCTGAAGCTCCACTGCATGATCCTCAGCTTTGTAGACAAGGTCAAGCACTCTTCTTTTGGACATCTGCATGACCAGATCATCCACACGGTGCCTGATTTTGGCAGTCCATAAAAGTAGCTCATCCTGACGATGCTCTAACTGCTATAAGAGATATCAATACTGTGAATATATATGCATTTTTAACAATGTATGTGTATGCATATATATGAGATGTGTGGAATCTATATCATGGTTGTGCTGAGCTGTAACTTACTGCTAGAGCACTTTGTGCCACCTTTGCATGTGCAGTGGCAGCATCTAGCAATCTTCTTCCTTTGGCGATTAGCACTGAGGTCAAGCTTTGTTCTTCTTGAACAAGCAGCTTTTGATCCTGTAGCAAAAATCATCTTTAAGGATGTTTCACAAAGCAAGTCAGTTTCCAAACACTGGTGCCTGAAGCTATATGATGAGGTTAGTAATCGGGGCTCATTTTTTAAGAAGCTAAAAATAGTATTATTTACATCAGAAGATTTGGTTCCTAGCTTTAACTGAGGAGAGAGCTATTGAGACTCACATTAAACTCCTTCAGGTTGGCATTGACAGTGAGCAGCAGGCGGTTGCTTTCCTGTGTATTCGCCTCTGCTTTCCTCATGAGGTCTTCTGCTGCCTGCAGTTCACTATTGTGTTTTGAAAGGAGGCTGCTTGATGCTTCTTTTACCACCTTCAACTTACTCTGTGGCTTCTGGTAATTTTTCTGAATTTGTGACAATAAATCTTTAGCAGACCTGGCAAATATAGATGGTTCACATAGTAAATAAATGAATAACGAAACTACTATCATTAAAATGAGAGCAGAAGGAATTTTTGCATATCCACACCTAAGTTTATAGTGTGCAGCAAAGGGTAACATAGTGGGCAGAAGAAGGCTGTCCTTTGAAAGGTCTGCTTGGAAGGTCTGCAGAGTATTCCCATTGTTCCCTAACTGGTAAGAGTGGTTCACCACCCCCCCTGTTTGTGCAAACAATGTGGTTTATGCTGAACACCTGCCTTCCCTCTTCCAGTGTGGAAGTGGGCTCATACTGGGCAAAGAGTGCCTACAAGAACAGCCCCAGTAAAAACCATGGATGCTGAACCTTTACTGGGTTCCCCTGGGTAGAAACATCACCCACATACTGCTGCATTTTTGTAGCAGGGAGAAGGGTGCACTCCGTGCCCCTCAAGGAAAGGGAACATCAGAAGGTGTACAGGTATTTTTTGATTCCACTGTGTCTTCTTCCCTGACCCAGTTGTGCATCCTTAATATGTTGCCTTAAGATATATATGCTGAGTCCCAAGCATCCTAATGAAACAAAATGTGACGGTGGTCTTGGTGACCCTGACACAAGCATGATAAGCAACTGATTTGTGTGCTAAATATCCCTAGCAATAGGATTGCCATATTTCAACATAAGTTACCAATTTTCTAAGGATTATCACTTAAAAGTTGATAAACAATTCCTAAAATAATCCACAAAATTTGAACTAACACAAGAATAGAAAATAAGAAAGTGGAAGCCAGAGAACACATTTTAAACTTTAATTACTTTTAAATAAAAGATCTCTTTAATAATAATTTAACTAGAAAATTAAAAAGAGAACAGCAATCTCATTAATAACTTTGTTCTAAATAAAAACACAAGATCAACAATGACAGAAGGCCTAGCTGGGGAGGAGAGTCAGGGGCATGAAGGGCAACAGGGTGGTAGAGGTTCTCTGCCTTCAGTCCCCTTCCTCTCAAGTACTATTCATAAAATGAACTTCTCTTAACTGGATTATAAGGTCTTAATAGGCAAAACAATCTCTATGGTTCTCCTTTGTATCCACAACTCCTAGCACAATTATCTGCCACTGGAGGCTCATTTTGGTGAATGAATGAATGAATGAGTGAATGAACGAACTATGGAAGGGTAATGGTGGGAGAAGACCGTCTCCCAAAACAACTGCCATGGATCTCCAGGGAATCTCCATCTTTAATAAGCAAATGAGATATACACATGTGCAGGAAGCACTGAGTGGAGCTGGAGAGCCTAGAATGAGTGGGGGATGGGTGGGTGGGGGAGCATGGGGAATAGAAGGGAGTGGGTTGGAATCCTATACAACATTCCTATTACCTGGGAGGCAGCGGGGAAGCTAAGAAGGGTAGGAGGCAGAGGTGGCCAACTCAAGAGTGGATGGGGCCTGGGAAGATGGATGTGGAGGTATGAGCTTCTCTCCATCCATTGCTCCCCGTACCATGCATTTCGGGTGTGCTATGCCTTTCAGATGAGGGACAATGCCAGTAAAAGGTTAGGGAAGGGAAACATGGTTATAATCTAGTCTAAGTGTAGCATCATGGCCTCTGAGCCCAGTTCCATCACTCATCTTTAAGGGACTGGGTCTCAAATGGTAATTCCTTCTGTTTGGGGCTAGAGAATAACAATGTTTACAGTCACATAGACTTAGGTTTGAGGTCAGATTTCAGATCGTCCTGGAGGTTTAACATTGAGCAAGTTATTTATAGTCTCTGGGCTTCGGTTTCCCCAGCTAGTTCCCCCCTACCTCACAAGGTGGTGGAGACCATCACAGTACAGACTATGAGAAGTGAAGTCTGAACCCTCCCTGTACAGAGGAGGTTCTCTTTCCCAAGCTCCTGGGCCCATGCCTCCCTCTGGTCTCCCCCCAAGGCTTTTGGTTCATAGTTCTCTAAGGACCCTTTCTAGATCCTAACTAACCCTACCTAAGGCTTTAGTAATTAGATTTCTAGTTCACCAAATCCCATCCAGAAGTAAATTCCTCCTTTTGTTTTACACTTAACAAATCAACAACAATGTCAAAAATCATATTCAGTAGTGAAAAAAAGATGTAAGCTTTAACTCTCCAGTGTGCTGCCAGTAGAAGTACACATTGTTTAAAACAAATCTTTTAGAAAATAATTTAGAAATTCAAGTCAGGAATCATCAAAATGTAACATTTTTGGCTAAATGATTTTACTTCTTAATATTCCTAATAAGATAACAATATGAACTATAGAAAAAGATTTTTGTTTCAGATGCCCCTGACAACATTGTTTAAAATAGCAAGATAGATGAAAAATAGTTAAAATATCACACTACAGAGAGGGAATTTTGTATAAATATTTAAGCCAATACTTACGATATCTACCACAACCTGGAAAAATAACAGTTTATACTATATTACATCAAGAAATAACTGTGTTAAAATACTAAGAAAAGAGACAGAAAGAAAAACATAAGTTCCTGGTGACCTTGTTTAACAATTCTTTGTTAAACACAGTGTTATTTCACACTGTGGTTTTAATTAAACTTTACATAACTAAGCTAAATTATTTTGGCATAATGTCAATCTGCCTTAAGAGTTTACAGGGCCGATAGTAGCCACTGACTATATTTTCTTCCATAGGAGTTTATCGCATTATACTTGATCTTCAATAAATAGAGCAACATGTCCAGACACACAGAGAAACAAAACCTATGACACAGTAGCACAAATATAAAGATATCAGCATTAATTACAATTTTCTCGGTTTGGAGGGACTGGCACCATCTCTTCCTTTACTTGACAAAAGGCCCCCACTCTTCTCTTAAGACATTCTGCCCCCAGTGAGAGCTTTCTTTTCTCCTCCTCATGCCTTCTCCCCCTCAGCACTGATGTTCTTTCCTCTAATTGGCTGTGTCATGAATGGTATCTAGGAACTTACTTCAATTCCAGGGTGGCATTTTGGTGCAACTGCATGAAATGCCTTTTCCGTATGGTTTTCAGCAAAGATGTGATGTTCTTTTGCATATTTTGAAGAATAGAGCTGGGTAGCTGGAAATCTACATCCAAGGTCTGATTTAGAGTTGTTGCCTTTTCAATAACTTCTATGGAGGAAATTCATCAATCACTTAATAAGTCTCTCAAAAGTAGACAGTACTGAAAAGGAAAAGTTCAGGCCTTCTTCAGCGAGGCCTATTCTGTTCACCCAAAATGACTGAACCTCAAAAACAGCCTGGCTGGCCTATATATCCCAAAGTGCTCTGGATGTTCCTGATCAAAACACTCTTGGACTTGAAATTACTGGTTTCTTTCTTTGTAAAAAAGATATTTATTATTTTTAGAGAGAGGGGAAAAGAGGGAGAAAGAGAGGAGAGAGCATCAATGTATGGTTGCCCCTCACTGTGCCACCTGGCCCCAACCCAGGCACGTGCCCTGACGGGGAATCAAATCAGTGACCCTTTAGTTTGCAAGCTGTCACTCAATCCACTGAGCCACACCAGCTTCGGCAAAATTATTGGTTTATTTAAGGGAGGGGGCTGTGGTCCTTGGGTTCACTTCAGCATTTCCTGACCCTGGCACAGACATTTGCAAATGAAAGCTGTTCGACAAATAATTACTGCATGAATGAATCACCAATATTTGACACTACTTTTTAATATTATTTATTCTAATAATTTCCTTATTTTTTGTCCTATAAAATCTGATTTACATTGAATTCTGTACTCTTCATGCACTTACATAATAATCCAAACAGAAGATCAAGAATATACTATATTTCTTGTTACCAGAAAACTGAAAATAGCAATCTAAAAGCCACATCAGACCAAATGAGTAGTTACTGAGTTACTATAATATTGTAACCCTTGTGACCACAGTGAAGCTCCAAATGGCATTAGTTCACACTGTGGGCAGAGGACTGGTGTTGAGAGTAAGCTCAGCCACTCATGTGGCATTGCTGCCCTAGCAACATTTTATTTGGCCAAGGGGCCTGCAGCGACCTTAAATTGATACTCGCCCCCAATACAAGCATGTGCCGCAGATATGAGCCTGCAAAGTCTTCTAGAAGCAAATGTGAGTTGGACCTTGGCTTATCATTTGGCACCCTATGCTACACTGATAAGTGTTAATTTGACAAATTCATACAAATTCATAACAGATGGAGAGGCACTACATCTACTTGATACTTAGAATTTAAGTATAATACATAATATAGAAAATAAAAAAGAAAACATGCGTTATTTTTTAAAGATGAAACTCTCAATGAAAGATAGTAGTCTGCACACATCAGAATCCCCAGACTATGGAACAGTCCAGTCCTTTGGCTCTAGTAGTCAAGTGGGAGTCATGCAAATGTTTATATGTTTGATAGACTGAGAGACTTTTCCTTCCAAATAAGCATAGAATCCCCAAACTATACACTGACCACACTACCTTGAATGCTCATCTTCAGTTTCTTAGTAAGTGTCATGAAATCTTGGCTCTTGGTGAGGATTCTTTCAGTTGCCCTGGACACATGCTGGCTACTTGTTAACACTCTAGTGAGCTGATAGAAAATAAGGGTCTCATGTTAGTTTAACTTTGAATCATATGCAAGCTTTGATATTCAAGTTGCCTTTTTTAAAAATAAAATATATTCCAGAGTACAGAGTAAAGATGTACACTATCACATAAACCAAGGTTAATGTTGCGGGGTTGGAAACAAGTGGTTAATAAAAATAATTTACTGCTCACTCTGTGTGAGAAAACATATTTTTAAAAGAAGCCTAATTGGCTACTAAACCACAGACTCTTTTAGAGACTCTATTCTGAAAACTCTATATTCACTTTCAAACCCAAATATATAGAATATAGAAAGAAAAATCTTACTAATTTTGAGAACTTAGTCAAGACATTAAGAACACGAAGTTAGGTAAAGTGGTTTTAGGCCCAAGTCTGCTAATCTGTAGGCCAAGTTTGTAACATATTCTAGTCTCATCAATGACATGAGATAATAATAACACCTCATGAGAATTTATGAAGATTAAATTTCATGATGTCTGCAAGGTTGGCAGCCCAAAGGCTAAAACTTAGTTGCCCTCAGCTGTTGTTTTTATTAGGAATGTTATAATTTGTAAAAGGAAAGGTTGTTTGTAATTTCCAGGAATGTAAAGTAACTCAGACTAGGTTTAAAAATGTTCTGTAGTCAAAACTCAAAGAGAATTTTCATAAATGAATAGAGAGAATTTATTTAATCAACTCATTGCTTTCTGCCAAATGCTTACTCACTGAGGTACTTACCTTTAAACTCATCCCAAATCATCATTAAATCTGAATTAATAGGAGCCAAGATAATACCTTTTGTAGGGTGCATCACTGACAAAGAATATATTCATATATGTGAAGATACAACATTGTATACATATCTAAGTACATACATATGTATAGATATAATACCATACATATATATAAGTACATGCATGCATTTGAACATGCACACGAAATTCATAAGTGAAAATTATAAATTTGACAATAAGACTCCCTCACCATCTGTGGATTAGAAAATTTTTTTAGGGTCACTAAAAACCATTTATCTGACATGGTATAAACAGACTAAATAATTCCCTTCTGACTTCAGAGAAAGTTCATTTGCCATTGAAAGTCAGAAAATCAGAAGCACATGGCCCAAAGCCCAGATGTTGCACAAATGCTACACCATGAGCCCGGAGCTGTGCTGTTTCTGCCCAGTGAGCTGGGTCAACTGTCTTGGCATTGGGTGAAGTGCCTCAGAGCACCATGCTCACAAGGCACTCAGGGAATGCAGCAAGTTTAGGAGAAAGAAGAAATCTCAAGGATCTTTCAATCCCACCCACCCCTTGATTCACAGGAGAAAACAATAGTCAAATGCGCAGCTGCTCCTGGTAATAGAAATTAAGTCAAGAGACTTTCTTACTAACAGATAAAAACTGGCAAGGTTAAAACCAATTTGACCATAAGGTACCTAGAGCACTGCTTCTGAGAGGAAGAGGCTGCCCTGACCACTCAGAACCCTTGGTACAGCCCCAATGCAACTGTTCACAGAGGCTGGGTGGGGAGCTAGCCCTTTCCGGGGGCAGGGAGAATTTACCTCCCTTTGCAGGTCATGTGTTTGTTCTGTAACACCTTCAAGTTGAATTTTTACCCGTTCCTTTTGCATATTTTCTTTTAATAAAGATTCCTGCAAAGAATGAAGAAAAAAATCACAATGCTTCAAAATAAATCTTCTGATTCACTTGTTATTAACTACTTTGGTCACAGAAAGAAATTTTTCTTTCCTTGAAATTGCATTAAAAATAAAAAGAAGACATTTACTTAAGTTTTGATTATAGCAACATGTTCCCATCAGCTTTCTTTTGCATTATATTTCCTATATAGAATTTAGTCTGGTGTGTTGTGCAGAATCCGATACTGTTGCTAATCTTGGGTGAGTTTGGCTAAATTTCAATATCAGAGTCACATCAATTTTAACTATAATTGTTAATGCCTAAAAAAACTTACTACATTAAAATACAAAAGTATTAAAAAGTCTTCATAATTACTAAGTGCCTAATTTATGCCAACACTCCTAATATTTTATTTGTATGATTGTATTTAAACCTTACAGCAAACCCTACAAGGTGTCTATATTATTATTCAGGTTTGGGAGGGAGCTAGTTTAAGTTACTTGCCCAAAGTTGCTGTGTAGATTAATAAAAACAACCAACAGCTAAGAGTTTACATTCTTAACCAACTGCACACTTTACACAAGCATAAAAAACTTTAAAGAAATTGACAAGTGGTTTAAATGAGAGCAAATCATTCAAAAATGGTTAAAATTTCAGCCTCACAGAGAGTAGGCTGACAGCTGTGTCAGGGCTGGAGGGATTGAGGGAAAAAAAGAGAGAGAAAAAACAACTCATGGACATGGACAATGGTGTGGTGATTGTCAGGGGGTGATGGGAGGTAGAAGAAGGTAAAGGGGATGTATGGTGATAGACACTTGGGGTGCTGAACACAATATAGTGCATAAATGATGTCTTGTTGAATTGTGCACCTAAGTCCTGCATAATTTTAACCAGTGTCACCCCAATAAATTTAATAAAATTGAAAAAATTGTTAAAATTTAAACCAACTTTTTATCTTACTTGACAAATTTAAAGTATAATTATATGCCTGGGAACCACTTATTTATTGTGTCTTCAGTGAGTGGAAAAGACATTTCATTTTTTTCTGTTTTTTGGGGTTTTAAAAAAATTTTTATTATTTTTTTAAAGATTTCATTTAATTATTTTTAGAAAGAGGGGAAGAGAGAGAGTCAGAGAGAGAGAGAGACATCCATGTATGGTTGCTTTTCACCTGCCTCCAGCCACAGACCTGACTGGAGACCTGTTTTGCAACCTTGTTATGTGCCCTGGCTGGGGAATCGAACCTGTGACCTTTGGGTTTGCAGGCTGGTGCCTTATCCACTGTGCTACTAGCCAGGGCCTGGGTTTTTTTTTGTTTTTTTTTTTTAAACACACACACACACACACACACACACACACACACACTGTCCTAAGAACATATTTAGTCTAAGAAAAGCTTTGAACTAAAAAAGGCATTCAGGAATGACTATCCTTGACACAGTATATTAATTATCTTAAATTCTAAAGTTAGGTTTTAAGCAAAATTAAGAATCATATATTTTTTTCAATTAGCATTAAAAATACTAGCAATGCTAGAGGAGAGAACCAAAATGGCAGAGGAGTAAGTGGAGCTACATCACTCTCTTTCCAATACCAAACTGGAATTACAACTTAATTGGGGAGAAATCATCCAGAATAACCAACAGAACACCAACTGGAGGGAAGCCTTATTACCACAGATAGAACAGAAGAGCCGATTCAGCACAACGTGACTGGTAGGAAGTGCAGAATCGTGGGAGGCTGGCAGAAGCTCCCTCAGGCAGCAGCTGAAGAGACGGAAAAACCTCTCAGTAGCTGAGAAGGGTGGGACCTACACCCCCAACTGCGCTTCCCAGCCTACAGCAACAAAGCTGAGAGTAAAACAGCACCCAGTGAAAAGCAAAAAGCCACCAGGTTTAGCCAGCTTGACAGAGAGGCAGAGTTCTTAAAGGGACCATGCATGAAAATACATTGGCACCCACTTACTGTGGGCTACAGCAGAGGGAAGGCACAGTGGACTAGAGACACTTAAGGAGGGTTTGGGACAGTGGCTTTAGGGAGAGAGTTGAGGGAGCAGCCCCTGAGTCCAGTGCTGACCCATCCCCCATACAGCCAACAGGCCACTCTTCTCCCAAAAGGCAGAAGCCTGAGGGGAAGCCACAGCCCCATCCATAGGAATTAATCCACCCCACCCAGCAGTGCCTAAACCTGGCCTCAGATCACAGGTTGATTGGATTAATAACTGAATTCAGCTGCCCTGCTCAGAGGTGCCTAAAACTGACAACTGATCACAGACTGATTGGATTAACAACTAAAGGAGACAAAGACAGTGAATCTCTGGTAGTCTTCAACTGGCTGACTAGGCCCAGACTGGGTCACAAGCTGACATCACCAAGCACAGATTCAGGAAGTAAAAAAAGTGTACCTCTACACCACAGAAGGTCATACCACTAAGACAGTAAGTCAAAGCAAACCAATCCGAGAAGCAGAAACAAGTAGTCACCTAAAATGGGGAGACAAAGAAATAAACCCTCAGCAAATGGAAAGGAGGAATCCCCAGGAAGAGTGCAAAATGAAATAGAGGCAAGCACACTATCAGGCATGGAATTCAAAATAATGATGATAGAGAAGCTCAATGAGCTCAGCAAGTTCAAAGAACACTACAAACAACTCCAGGGAAACTACAAAGAACTCCAGGAAAGCTACAAGGAACTTACTGTGAACTACACCAGCATTAAAAAGGACATAGAAACCATTAATAAGATCCAGGAGGAAATGAAGAATACAATTTCTGAATTGAAGAACACAGTAGAAGGAATCAAAAGTAGGCTAGAGAAAGCAGAGGACTGGATCATTGAGTTGGAGGTCAATGTAGAAGAAATTCCCAGGCAGTGCAACAAAATGAAAAAAGACTGAAAAAGAATGAAGAGGTTTTAAGAGAGCTGCAGGACAACATGAAACACAATAATATCAGTATCATAGGGATAGAGGAGGAGCAAGGGATAGAAAACCTGTTTCAAAAAGTAATGACAGGCCCTGACTGGTGGCACAGTGGATAAGGTGTTGGCCTGCAAACCACTGGTCACTGGTTCAATTCCCAACCAGGGCAACATAACCAGGTTGCAAGCCAGGTCTCTAGCCAGATCTCCAGCCAGATCTGTAGCTGGAGGCAGGTGAAAGGCAACCATACATTGATGTTTCTCTTCCTCTCTGTGTCACCTCCTTCCCCTCTCTCTGAAAAATACTAGATAAAATCTTTAAAAAATAATAATAATAATGACAGAAAACTTCCCTAACTTGAGAGAAAAAGTCATGCAAACTCAGGAAGCCCAGAGGGTCCCAAGGAAGATGAATCCAAACAGCCCACTCCAAGACACATCATAATTAAAATGGCAAATTTCAAAGACAAGGAGAGAACCCTAAAAGCAGCAAGACAGAAACAGCTAATAACATACAAGGGGGTTCCCATAAGGTTATCAGCTGATTTCTCAACAGAAACACAAGCCAGAAGGGAATGGCAAGAAATATTTCAAGCAATAAAAAACAAATGCCTGAAACCAAGAATACTCTACCCAGCAAGGCTGTCATTCAAAATGGAAGGTGAAATAAGGAGCTTCCCAGACAAAATAAGTCTAAAAGAATAGAGCTCCACCAAACAAGCATTGTAAGAGATGCTCAAGGATCTGAATTACAAATATGAAGAAACAGACAGACAGACAGACAGACAGAAACACAGGTACCAAGGTAAATCAATTAAATGCACCAATCAAAATACATAGGACAGCTGAATGGATAAGAACCAACTTATGAATGCTTTAAGGTGATCTTGTTATAAATAGAATTTACTAAATAAGGTACAATTTTGTATATTACTTGTATCTACATAACTGCAGGTTAAGTTTTCTTTCTTTTTTTTTTAATAAAAAAAATTGTATTTTCTTAGAAGCATTCAGAATGTCAACAAAACAGCTGCAACGTTTTTTGCAATTACAGAGTGGTATTCAGTTAACAGAACAACAATTATTTCGTATAAGCTGCATCAGAGACAACTGAAGATGAAAAAACTACCATCCCCATGTATAACTAATTTGTGCTGTGCACCAACAAGAACCTGCTTTAAACTTCCATACCAATTTACAACCCCCATACTGTACCAGGCAAGGTTAGTGGCTATTGAAAATACCACCGGGACAGGGCTATCTAAAGACACATTTGGTAGTGTGTTAACTATACAAAAAAAGACACTGTACAGTTTAAAAACAAATCTTACACAGCCTTACATTTCAATTTTTTTCTTTAAAAGGAGTGAGTTGTGTACAGGGGGGTTAAATGCTTTATAGACAAGAAAAAAAAAAAAACTGCGCTAGAACCAACTTATTCATCATCATCATCTTCTTCATCTTCATCTTCTTCATCTTCCTCCTCCTCCTCATCCTCCTCCTCTTCCTTCTTTTTCTTGCTTTTTTCAGCCTTGACAACTCCCTTTTTTGCAGCATCAGGCTTTCCTTTAGCTCGGTATGCAGCAATATCCTTTTCGTATTTCTCCTTCAGCTTAGCAGCCTTTGCGTAAGGCTGCTTGTCGTCTGCAGCAGTGTTATTCCACATCTCTCCCAGCTTCTTTGCAACATTGCCAATGGACAGGCCAGGATGCTCTCCTTTGATTTTTGGGCGATACTCAGAACAAAACAAGAAAAAGGCCGAAGGAGGCCTCTTCGGTGCATTGGGATCCTTGAACTTCTTTTTTGTTTCCCCTTTAGGAGGAATATAAGTTTTCATTTCTCTTTCATAACGGGCCTTGTCCGCCTTTGCCATGTCTTCGAATTTTCCTTTCTCTTTAGCAGACATGGTCTTCCACCTCTCTGAGCACTTCTTAGAAAACTCTGAGAAGTTGACTGAAGCATCTGTGTGCTTCTTCTTGTGCTCCTCCCGGCAAGTTTGCACAAAGAAAGCATATGATGACATTTTGCCTCTCGGCTTCTTAGGATCTCCTTTGCCCATGTTTAATTACTTTTCCTCAGCAAGCACAGAGTCGCCCAGTGCCCGTCCGGCTCGCACTTGCC
Source organism: Noctilio leporinus (assembly GCA_004026585.1). Taxonomy (NCBI): domain Eukaryota; kingdom Metazoa; phylum Chordata; class Mammalia; order Chiroptera; family Noctilionidae; genus Noctilio; species Noctilio leporinus. Next base: position 26,628 of record PVIW01007813.1, on the reverse strand, counting down.
CCGGCGCTGTCTCTATGGAGCTCAATGTACTGCAATGGCTGTGAGAGCGGGAGCCAGATGCAGCCTCCTCACTCTTTCCACTCTGTAACATTACTCCTAAATTTTCTTTGATTGGAATCATTTCACAATATGGGAAAATCAGGTTACATGCAATAACTCAAAAATTGAATGCAGTTAAGAAAGTAGAAAAACCTAAGAAAATGTGGATGTATATCACATAGAAGACACGCTATCTTTCTTATTCACTGTTATAAAATATGTGCTTATTTGTGGGTGTATAACATATAGATTTTGTTAGCAAATTATATTTTAAATAGCAACCAACTGGTCATGGGTGTGTTGTGAAATCAGTCAATCTTTAGGTTAGAAAAGATGCTGAGAATGAAGACCAATTTGGATGGAAGTTGTAAACTACTAAATTATATAATTCATGTACATCGACAATATATAATCTCATATTAGCATGTATATTAGATAACATTCCTTTCAACTAAATCATGGAAATATACATTTCCAGTTATGAAGGCCCCAAACTGGGGATGCATGGGAAAAAGAATTAATGCTATAGTAAACTTTATTATTGAAATGTGAACATACCTAGTCTCTACTTCAACAGACTCTTAAATAGTTCAGGGATTAGTTTAGGGCCACATAGGAAGTTAACCACAAGTTCAAAAATTAACTAGAATACTATGCTACAAAATTATTTAAATCCTAGGGATTTTTATTTTTTACCTCAACTTAGTAGACATAATAACTTCTACTCTGGGGACCAGCTAAGCACTGCAAGTGCCATTATTTCCGAAGGCTTCAACTTGTAAAACACATTGTAGGGGAAAAACAGAGGGTATTGAAATAAGTAAGACCTGTGCACAGCCTAAATAAACAAATATACTATTTAAGATGGAAAACTCCAAAAAGAATAAGTAGTTCCGGTAGATTAAAATAAAGTTGAGTTGTGTTATTGGAGTGGGGAGGATCTGACTCGAAAACCAAATTCATTTTTTACCAATATTAAAGAATGTACCATCCAGATTTATTTCCTGTATTTGTATTAGGACAGTTATTTTCAAATATCCAAAATTTTTCATAAAGAGGAGTGAGTGGAATTTGTCTTATTCCAAAAGCCAAAGAACAACCACGGAGTAGGGTAGAATTTATAAAAAGGAATTTAGTGAATAATTCTTAAACAATTAAAGCTGTCCCATGGTAAAATAAGTTAGCATTGGATAATAAGGTCATGTTCAAGGAGAGGCTGGACCTCTCCAAGAGGAGGTGTTGAGGATAGGCAAAATGACTCCTGCTATCCAGACTAGCTCCACATCTTTTAATAACTCATTTTTATCCACCTCTGTATTACCATTACCTACCTGGAGATATTTAGTTGTATTTTCCAGGTTTGATAAAATACCATATGGGACAGGAACAATGCTGGTGAGATTCACAGAAAGAATGGTATCATCAATATCATCTAAGTCACTCAGCAACACACCTACGCATTCATCATCACAAGCTAAAAGAAAAAGAAAGTGAAAATTTATGCAAACTGGTCTGCACATTTTCCCATGGGTGTGCATTAGCCACTTAGTAATAATAACATAAAATCGTTATAAGGACAAAATGCACTACAAGGACTCCAGGATCACATTCTCATTACCACTATGTGATGGATGCTAAGCAGAAAATACTAAGTTTCTAATATTACATGATAACTCTGAGACTCAGATCAGATCAGTGACTTCTCTGGGGTCACAAAGAAAGAAACTGATCCCAGAGCGTTTGCAGGCCCGGTGCACATTGTGTTGCACTGCTCCGACCTTTACAGTGCACCTGCTCATTTTAGTCTGGACCAATGGCAGTAAATTCCAAATGTGTGTCCTTGAAGAGCCTGGTCTGTCACTTCCTCAGATAGTTTGCAGACACACCTCAGCAAGTACAAATGAACGAGACTGGGGAAAATAATGGGCATGTCTTTGTTCAAAACAAACATATAAACAAAAGCATAAAAGCTCTTGGATGCCATGATCCTGACATTACTTCCTATCTTGTCCCCTAAGCTGCTGAGAAGACATCTACAGGTGACTACTTTATGCACTTGCTAGTAAAGTAAATCAGAACTGGAAAAAAAAATCCCTCAACAGCCAAGAGCTGAAGCCATTAGTGAAATCTGGGTAACATACATGGCAACTCACCTCTGTAGTCCCTCTCTGTGCTGACTGACACTGGGCTCCATTAAAGGACTATTAATGCAGATAAACAAGTTGGAATTACAGTGTTGCTTACTTGCTAGAGAGATAAAAGCTCTTATCCTAGAATCTTCTGCCTCAGCTCCAAAGGCACTATGAGAAGTTCAGTTTGGCAAATACAGTGGCAATCTATCCTTAGTTGAAATAGAAATTCATCCTCTGACGTCATAAGGCACAGTAGTAGGAAAACATTAAAAAGGAAAAACCACCTCTAAACATTTAGGAGGGAAAGAGAATACCCACAAATACAACTGTTTTCCACCAGAATGTGTCTGGGTTCACATTCATCGCATCGGAGCCCCATGGCCCCTGGTCTACAGATGCACTGCCCAGACCCACGTTCACAGTCATGGTGAACAGAGCCATGCAGGTTGCAGTCACACCTCTGGCAGGTGCCACCTGGCATTCGAGGGTCCCCATAATAGCCTGACGAGCACCTACAGAAAGGAAAATATGCAGGGAGAGACAGCAACATCAATATCAGTAAGTTCATACATATACCAGCTGTTTCTCAAGGACAATAATTATTTCTGCCAAAGGAAATGCAAAGAACACAGGCCCAGTTATCTCATTCAACATTTTATTTCCTAAAATGAAGATGAGATGGCCACGAAAGTGCATTTCCTTATCTTATTACATAAAAATATTTTGTTTTGAATTATCAATCATATACAACCAAACTAAGTGACTCCCAAATTGTTTTAGTAAACATGCCCAATAAAGAGCAGATATGCCTATCAATTGCCATGTGATAAGTCCACAACATACCTTTCACAGTACTGTCCTTCATAGCCCAGAATACAGGCATCACAGCGGAAATTGTGATCACCCTCCAAGACACACGTAGGACTAAAACTGAAAGAAAAAGTGTTTTTTTAATTTTCAGATAAACAGTTTGAATTCTTTCCTGTGGTACCTGTTCATTACTCTTAGGTATATGATACTACCCTAGAAGTTATATGATCACAGTGCACAGTTAAATAAAGGTTTCAGAACTTAAAATCTGTTGGGCAACAAGAAGGGAAAAAAACATGTGATCAGTACACAAGTGTGCACCTCTTGTATCCAGAAGACCTCATCAGGCACCTGCCCAGTGACAAACATGAGTGCTGAGGGAAAGGAGGGGGATCATACAGATTTCACCTAATTAGTCATCAAACAAGAGAGCTTTCCAAGTGAAGGGTCTTGTTCTGAGATTTAGGCAAAAAATTATGTGACTTATTGATGAAAAGGTAATTAGAGAGAGCTGTACTGGACTCTGAGCAAGCTGAAAACCAGCAGGAAGAAGAGCGCTGGACAACTGCTGAGGCATGTATAATGGGCTGTAATGAAAGGCAGGAAAAGGTGGGGCAAATAAAAATGAAGAATGAGGGTGGAATTTGAAAATAAATGGATTTAAAGGTAAGAAGTCCTTCGAAGGGTCATTTGAAGCAAAATTATAGAGCCACTCAAAGTTTAATATCCATTCAGATATAGATCTCCTCACTCCTGGACTTCAGATTTTGCTTTATTCCTTTCGTTTTCCATAACCTCTGCCTTAGTTTTAAATTACCAATGTACCATACACCATCTAGAGGCTCATCTGGGTACTGCAGAGCATTGAAAGCAACCACTGGAGTGTCTGGGGTTTTTTTTTTTTTTTGACCAATTAAGAGAAGTGGCTGAGTGTAAAGGTGAAAGGATTAAGGAAAAAAAAAAAAAATGTTAAGAACCTCATAGACACAGACAATGGTATGGTGATTATCAGAGGGAAAGGAGGTGGGGGAGGTAGAAGAGGGTATTGGGGGATGAGTGGTGATGGAAGGAGATTTGACTTGAGGTTGTGAGTCCACAATACAGTATGTAGATAATGTATCACAGATTTGTACACTTGAAACCTATATAGTTTTATAAATTAATGTCACCCCAAGAAATTCAATAAAAATGTAAAAAAAAGAGAGAGAGAGAGAGAGAGAGAGAGAGAGAGGCTCCCAGAATGAGTTAGTTATGGGGTTCTCTATTAGCCCCACTTCACTTCTGACTTTTTTCTTCCTTAAACACTAAAGGGAAAGACTTCGGTGGAAACATGAAATATGTAGAGAAACAAAGATGTATTTAAGGCCCCTCAGGTGCAGATTGTAGAAAATGTTCATAGCCTCATAGGCTCTTCCTAGTAGTACAAACTTTAATTATAAGCATGGGCTCTGGGGATGATTAGAACACTTTTGGATTGAAAAAGTAAAATATTCAAACATTACAGAAATATGCGAAGTAGAAGGATGATATATTTTTCTAAACATTTCTCTGGAAACATATTGCCATGGAGCTATGGATATGAATATACATATGAATATAAATTTTTTCTCAAATGGTATCACATGATATAGTCACGATTAAGTAATTTAATTGGCTATTTTTTCAATTTCGTACATATAGAGATACCTTATTTGTTAGTGTTTTTACAATATTTTACTCTACATATGTACCACAATGTCTATAAATCAATCCCCTATAGACAGGTATTTCAGTTTCTCTTCAATTTCTCATGAGTATAAGCAATGATAAAATGTGTTAATCCTTACATGCATATGCAAATATTTCTATAGCTTATATTACAAGAGTGGAATTGATGAGTCAAATTTTATATACAGATTTAATACATAACATTAATAGTAGCAATAAATTTTAGGATGCTTGATACTTTATAAGGGAAGTTCACACAGTGCCTTTCACTTCATATTCACCGACAAGCATTGCTTATTTGGAGATAATAAAAGATAGAAGATTCAAACAAATATTAGAAAGAAAAACTTCAGTTTAGTATACTAAATGTTGGTATTTGACCTATATATGTTCAATGCCTTGTCAAATATTCTAAGCAATAATGAAATAATTATTTATAAATTGCAATTTTAATTAAAACCAAACAGGACCAACAGATACACCAATATGTACCATCTCTACACTTTACCAGTTTTCATCAGATATAAATTCCAACTCTGTTCACTTACACACTAAACAGAAACAGAATTCTTTATATTATTATTCATAAAATTAATCACAAGTCACCTCTAGACACACTGGATACATAGGTTGGAGGCTAAACTTAATCTTCAAGAAAAACAAAAAGAAACTCCTGAAAGTCCTTTCTTTAATTGGTTCCATTCTATCACCCCAATACCAACACAGATATTTTGCTTTTGAAAAGACTCTCTTCAAGTATTTGTGAGAATTAACCACTTTTTCTTAAAATTTGCCTTTCTTAACACATGGAGAATATTAATTAAAATAGATCACATAGACACCCTGGAAAATGGGGATGAAAACTGTATCATCCTCAGCCTCGGTGGTGCAGGTGTGCCATGGCACCTGAATAGGCTCACCTAGCAGGGCGGCTGTGAGGACAGGTGCACAGAGAGCAATCAGTGACAGTGCCAGTCACCTTCCCATAGTACCCAGGAGCACACGCATCACAGTGGTCACCAGAGGTGTTATGGCTGCAATTCTGGTCCATGCATTCCAGAAGAGAAAAATGATGGGAAATCGTTAGAAATCATCCTTATCTGTAATAGTTAAGCACAACCATGTTTCACGTCCATTTGTTTGTTTGTTTGTTTTAGTTCTTAAGGAAGGGAGGCATTTTTCTTCATGTTTAGTAAATCATGGAAACATTGCAAGCTCTGTGGCCCTCATTCATTATAAAACTGCACTTATCTAATACAGTCTAGGATTTACTAATACATTATTCTTATGGAAAATATCCCTAGAGCAGCTGATTTTTTATGATCCTTAAAAGGCACATCTAAACTATATAGTGACTGAAAAATGGTTTGAAGCACGCAGGTTCTGCACGTGGTCCAGAGTCAATGATCAGTGTGGGGAATTGAAAGAGCAGAAGTGAACAGGTAAATGATTTAGGAAACAGACTGTGAGGGAGGAAAACACAGGGTTTTGGAGCACCACCAACAGATTCCTGCAATAACTAAATCATTTCTAGTTAAACTTTGGGTCATCATTTGAACCTAAAATTATGCTCTTAAAAAAAAATTAAGCTAAAAGAGCAAGTAGCTTTTGACATCCAAGTCCAACACAAAATCTGCTTTTGTTTGACCCTGGACGCTGGTTTCTGTGTGTGACACAGTGACAGGAAGCCACTTAGCAAACTCCCAACTGACTCACACTTTATCCTAGACAATAAGAAAAAAATATAGGAAAAAACCCTTTTTAATATGTTTAAAAATATTTTAAGTCTTTTGAATTTAAAAATGATTTCAGTATTTTTTGTTTTAAAATTGTATTCTTGTTTCACCTAATAAAATAGAAGATTTTAGCAGGATTCACTTGCCCCCTAAAACAGACATATCTTTAGAAGTAAAAATTTTCAATCTCTCTGTTAAAAACAGAATGTGTTAAATAGTCATTTTAATGATATATATCATTATAGAAATACAAATATTAGATGATGAGATAGGATTGAAGCAGACTTTTTGGCTTTTGATTATTAACACCAACTCCAACATTAAAACCTTCTCTTAATGTATAAAAGATTATGAGTACCCTGGTTTTCAAGATTCTAGAGAATCAAAGACAAGCTGCCTTTCCCAAAGAGTAACGAAAAAATAAGCACCACTATGTGGGATGAGCCAGCTTGCTATGGGAAGTATACAGAGAACACCTACCAATCTTTCAGCTGGACAAGGGGTGAGTCCTGTCTCTGGGAACAGGGTGGGAGAGAAGGACTCCCAGGTTATCTTTCTGCTCCTGGGTCTCTCCAACCCCCTCTAGGTCATGGTTCTGATGAATCACTTCTATGGTGATAACAGAGGCCCAGTGACATGAAGAGGGAGGAACATCCTATGTGCTGCATGACAACATCAGATCCATAAAGGTCTTGGCTGTCACCTATGCTATAGCAAGTACATAGGGAGTGCTTAAGAAATTTTTTCAAATGGAAGTTCTATACTACAAAAGAGATGAAGACTAAAGATGAAAGTGAGGTCCCAATTTCAAGAGCAAGGACCCAGGTGCTAAACTTGTGAAAAAAATATGTGTATCTGGCTGGTAGGTGTAAGAGAGGCAGCAGTAAATAGGCGCTGGGCTCTCAACATGCTTTCAGTCATGCTCACACCTCAGAATGATGGACAAACTCAGAGCCATCACCGGGGCCACCATGGACATGTAAACAGGATATCTGACTAAGAGGGCTGAATATTCAGAGACTTTGGATATGGGAAAGAGGAATTGTATCTAGTGTGTTTGCAAGTTACTTGGTAAGATACTGCCACTTTTCATGGACAAATTTGAGCTAGTAGCTTGCCTCAATGACTCCAACAACTGGGTGATTCAGGGACACCAGTCCCAGGAATAATTAGGGCTTCTTAAAGATGAACTGAGCTGCTATGGGAGTGAACCCTCCATTGCCAGAGATGTGTAAACATACATTAAAAAACTGCTTGGCATGGTCTTAAGATCTGAAGGGAGTCTGACAAAAACAGAAGGTCTCTTACAACCCTGAAATTCCAAGCTCTAAGCCCAGACTTTATTTTCTGTTTAGAGGGGGTTTTGTTTATAGAAATTAGCATTGTAGGGACAAACATAGAACACAGGTCTTCCAAAAAAAGGGGAAAGAGCAAGAAGCAAAATGTGCTTTGCTCAACACTGTGAGATTACAGAATATCTAGATTTAAAACTTTGTCCAGTGTTGTGGCAGAATGCATATCCATTGTTTTACTGCTCAACTTAATGATCAGGTCTAGGAAAGGTTTCTTAGGGGCTTCAGGTCACATCTGGCTAATGTTGTCCCTGGGCAGGGAACTGTCTGGGAGCTATTCATCCTTGTTCATGCTGGGAAGTCTCTACCACAATCTTTCATGGACTCGGGTAAGCAGGCTGTTCTTTCCTAGGTACAAATCAACAAGTCAGCTGAAGATCTTGGAACTTTGTTCTGGTGGATTTGGGCAAGGAAAGTCAGGGTCATAATGTAATGTCCTAAGAGTATCTAATCTTGTTAAAATAGTTAGCTGTAGAAGTAGTCGGAAAGAATTGATCAACCTTTTAAACTGTTCATGTGATCTTTGCCCTATGATTGACCAAGGGATCTTCCCAATTGATTACATCTCTCTTTAAGTTGCCTGAAATCAATTCTTTTTAAACCCTGAAATGAGATTTTCTCATTTTCTCTATTAGCACTTTACTTTTGCCAGGAGCATGAGCTCATTAGAATGATTAAATTTTTTAATAGCGTTGCAGCTATTTGTATCTGCATTAAATTCATGTTACCTTGGATGACTGGAATAATTATTTAATTCGACATATATAATGCGGTCAGCAAAGGTTAACACATATCTTTTAATTGAAGAAAACCATGAAATACTTAAGTGTCAAAATTCACCTGGGAACTGATATAATTTAGCAATTTTCTTTTAAATTCCACATACGAGAAAGAGGGTCCTGAGTAAAAGAAGAGGTAGACAGATCTAGTGTGACTAGAGGCCAAGTCACATTATTCTTCTGTCCCATTCCCTGTGACCAGCCCACACCCAGGACATCCAATGCTTTGGGTATATCTTTCTGGGTGGGCAGTTCATTTTCTTCAGTGAGTTATTTTATCTGAGGCAAGTTAGTCTTGACACAATTTATACAAGTTACTAATGTTTCCACATAAATGATTATAAAGGATAACATTTTAGGAGTAGGGAAAGAATGTCAGATTATTCTGTTACCGATGAGGCCATGACAGCCTAAGCAAAATCACAAACATAAGAGTTTGTCCTTAGTCAGTGTCACTTGAGGAGAAGATGGCTGAGAAGCAAATCCATACTAAGCCACAAGTGTAATATTTTTTTATAAATGCAAGGAGAGAGCAATACTTTACACAGATAAATAAAATCTCAACAATGGCATTAACTTATTTGAAAACTTCCAGGTGATTTACATCTATGATGTAAAGTTCTTATCTATTTTGACTCTAACTTCTAGCACCATAAGCAAAACTAAGACATACTTATCCAGCTCCCAAATTGATGCCCACAAATTTGAGGAAGTTAAATTTATAAAAGAGTTTCCATGAGCAATCTCACACCAGTTAGCTAAACAAGGAAGGAAGAAGGAAGGAAGGAAGGAAGGAAGGAAGGAAGGAAGGAAGGAAGGAAGGAAGGAAGGAAGGGAGGAAAAAGAAAGAAAGAAAGGAAGAAAGAAAGAAAGAAAGAAAAGAAAATGTATATCTTCAGTTAAATTGAAGCTCTCTCTAACCAAGGAACTGGTGTGCCTTTGAATCAACAATTTAAAGGCTTACTGCCTACCCTCATTCTACCCTTCAAGCTCCCACCCAGTCAAGCATACCAGACATGTCCCTGTTTCAGGGTCACAGATGTCACTGTGGTTGTTACAACTGCAGGGCACACAAGGAGCAAGCGGAAGGTGAGGTCCCCTGGCACCACTCTCCATAAGCTTCCCTCTGTAGTAACCAGGTGCACAGTTCTGAGGGGGTGCAAAAGGAAAATAAATGAATAAACAACCTGTCTTAAAAATTGGAAAATCATTTCCCATTTTTACACAAAAATGGGACCATTTGATACACAAATGGTCAATAAGTACATGAGAATGTCAACATTACTAATCACAAGGGAAATACAAATCAAAACTACCTTACACACATTAGGTTGGCTATTATAAAAAAAAAAAAAAAAGTTGGCAAGAATGTAGGGAAACTGGAACCCTTGTGCTTGCTGGGGGAAATACACAATAATGAAGTGCTGTGGAGAGCAATATAACAGCTCCTCAAAAATGAAAAACAATTACCACATGATCCAACAATTCAACTTCTGGGTATGAACCCCGAAGAACTGAAAGCAGGGTTTTGGAGAAATATTTGTACAACCATCTTCATAGCAGTATTATTCATGATAGCCAAAACGTGAAACTACCTATGTGCCCATTGAAGGATGAATGGAAAAATAAAATACGGTCTATACATACAGTAGAATATTATTCATCCTTTAAAAGAAGCTCAACACATCCAGACATAAAGTACAACATAGATTAACCTTGAAGACATTATGCTAAGTGAAATAAGCCAATCATAAAAAGACAAATGCTGTCTTTTGATTCCACTTATATGAGGTACCTAGGGTAGTTACATTTATAGATACAGAAAACTGTGGTGGTTACCAGGGCCTAGGGGGTAGGGGGAATGGGAGTCAGTGTTTAATGAGTAGAGAGTTTTAGTTTGGCCATGTGTAATTCTAAAGAATGGTTGTACAATAGTGTGAATGCACTTAACCCTACCGAATTGTACATGTAAAATGGTTAAGATGATAAAGTTTAAGTTTATGCATATTTTACCACATTAAAAAAATTAAGGGAAAAAATAATATAATAGATAGGTATAAGTTCTGTTCATCACTTACAGCTGTAATAAGCATATTTCAACTTTAAACCAGAAAATTGATTTTAATCACAGTCTCCCTACCTGACATGAGAGTCCAGCTGTGCCAGGAGGACAGAGGCACTTCTCCAGCAGGAAGGCCACCTCTCTGCCTGGGAATCGCCCGTCAGCCTTTCTGCCAACCTCCATTGAAATGTTTGAGATCCTGTGAAATTGGTGAGTTAAGGAACATGAGAAATAACACTAACTTCTAGCAAGACACTTTCTAGAACTAGCATGTTACATAATAATATTTGCACATATGTTAAGCCCAAGCTTTGCTGCCATTCAGGATTATAGAAGAAATCTGTGAAAGCATGTTAATATTGTCATTACAGAGCAAAGGCTCTCAGTCAACACCTTAGAACTTAAAAATAGTGTTCGAGACAGTGTACGTGAAAGTCCTCTTAAAAGTACCACTTCAGTGGCTTCCTTTATAGGTTAGGTACCAAATGAGCAGGTGACAGCATTTTAATACATTAATTATAAAGAAATGATCATTGAGGCCCTGACTGGTGGCACAGTGGATAAGGCACTGGCCTGCAAACCCAAAGGTTGTTGGTTCGATTCCCAGCCAGGGCACATAACCAGGTTGCAGGCCAGGTCTCCAGCCAGGTCTGTAGCTGGAGGCTGGTGAAAGGCAACCATACATTGATGTCTCTCTCCCTTTCCCTCTCTATAAAAAATAATAAATAAAATCTTAAAAAAAAAAAAAAAAGAAATGAGCACTGAAGTTTAAGAGTAGAAAATAGCAGAACTTAAATTTTTTTTAAAATTTTATCATCACCTAACGTATCAGCATTATGTATTTGTTCTTTATATGCACATTAGTATGGAAGATGGATAATCTGTGTCATTTTTCGTACACTTCATACTGACATTAATATTTAATAAGCTTTTGGTGGAGAACGGAAATAGGTATATTAATAAAGACAGGAGGTAATGGGGGTGAAGTGAATCAAATCCTTTCAGTTTGCTTTCATTTAAGAAAAATATTTTTTAAATTCTAGATGTTTCCACATACCTGCTTTGCTGTAATCCTTGCCCATAAGATGCTTTGATGAGGATGTACTCGATGTTGCTAAGAACAGACATAAAGTCTGAGCGTGTGACAGGTTTTTCAGAAACAGAATTAAAATATTTCCAATAATGCTGTGGAAGAGAAACACATTCATTGAAATTTGGAGTACAAATAAATTCTCAGAAGCATATGAACTAACAAAGAAAATGATTCTTTTATAGAACACAACACCAAGTTTAATTGAGGAAGATTCTGTCACCTCCCAGGGGCAGCAGCAGGGTTGGCCTTGCTTTTCCATATGTCACCTATGGCAGCCACACAGGGGATAGTCAATCAGTATGTTCCCAGTGAATGAATACACACTGCCCAGATTCATCTGAGCAAGTCCAAAGACTTCCTATCATTATGTCCACACAAGTGTACCAAGATAAAGGATTTAAGTGCAATTTCCACTTAATTAACATAAGCCTTACATCTTTATTCTAAGAACAGGAATTTGAGTCATTTTTAGAAGTCTTGTCCAACCCATTGAAATCTTGATTTCACAGTCTCTGAGATCACTCTCTTACTAGCTGTTAAAGGACTTCATTACATCCATAGCAAAGTTCACACCTTTGTGGGGTTTATAGGAAAAGTGTGCATGGTCACCTCTTTCATTTCTACTGCTTGCTCTTGTCTCACTCCATTCTCTGGTGAGGGTGCATCCATGTAAATGACTTGCTTTCTGGTCCGGCCTCCTCTGATGAGCACTTGAGGTTCAAGGTCAAAGGTGCCCACGCCATTGGAGGAATAGAAGGCCACATTGTACTTCAGTTTGCCACCATAGGCCATGAGCTATCAAATAGTATATTGTTGTTTACTTCTTTGACACAACAGTCATTTAAAAATATTTCATTAAAAACCTACTGCCATTGAAAGAAATCATGTATTAAAAAAAATCATACAGTTGGAATATGTTGTCTAGAATTTGCTTCTTTCTAATTCTACATAGTTATGGATTGTTAAGTTGGTATAAGTTATAGTCTTTGTGAGTGTATGTATTAAGTAGATGATTTTTACAAAAGTTTTAAAAAATAAAATGTATTGGATTCATATTAATTAATAACATTATATAATTTTTAGCTGTTGACATTAACACTGTGTGACCTATTGTGTGCTCACTAGCCAAAGTCCAGTTTTCTTCCTTTACTCTTTAATATATAAACATATCCATCACCTCACAGTTAAGGGTAAGCTCCAGAATAACAAATCAGTGTAAGTAATGGTCCCAATTATTTTCAAACTCCTTTGAATTATAAATTACCTATGTCTGTAGGCTCACTGGATATAATTTGCAAATTTTAAAGATCAGGGTGAATTCATACACAGATTCTGATGTTTACATAAATAAAAATGCAAGTGATGCCTTCATGACCCTTTTCCCCAAACTAGGTGATGATTTCTTGAGAGAGACCTCATAGGTATAGCACCCAGGTTTGTATTGAGCTTAAATCAGTAAAAACAATAGATATTTGTTGAATGACTTCTTTAAGAATGAGAAAAAGAATATGATTTGAATTTTAAAAGACTTCAAAATTAATCCATAAATTAGGAGGAGTTTTGTGAGTGTTAAATTTCTCCAATCCATACTCGAAAGGGGAAATTAATAACCTCTCCAGTTAATGATAGGCTAGAACAGTGTGTTGTGATTCAAATGATACCCATTTCCCTGGGAATGTGTACAGCTCTCGGCTGGGTGTGGGGTCTCACCTGGTCTCCCTGGAATTGCCCCGGCAGCCGCCAATAAAATGGCTCTGCTTGGATGTGCTGCCTGACGGTCACGGCATCCAGGAGGACATCGGGGGCCTGGTAATACACCCCTTGTGTTGTGCCCCAGAGGTTACTCTGAGAGACCACTCGCAGTAGAGGCTGATCTGAGCTCAGCATTATCTTGTCAGAAAAGGGAAGAAAACACACTTTAGAACATGCACGAACTCCATACCTTTGATTTGTCAGATTTCTACCACTAATTCACAGACAAGTTAGTTTCAATATTAAAACAGGAATAATAATAACTTTTTCTTTAAACTTAGACATCTGGATTAAAATGAACCAACCACCTTTTAAGTTACCACATTTAGGATCAAACTGTTGCTGTACAGGGACAATGTTCAGTTATATGAGGAGGCTGTTGAGATATTCTATTTTGTCTTCTCTCCAAATAACACTTTTGATAGATTAGTGAAAAAACAGCACTGAATACTTTCTGTTCCAGATCCATGTATTTCTTTGGACAGCAAAAGCAGAGTTCTGATTAATATTGAACCCAAATTATTTTCACTGATGCCATAAAAGCAAAATTTAATGTAAGTACTTGACTATTTCTTCTTATTCCCATCCAGCTCCCAAGGGGGTAGGGATTAAAAATGGAACATGATAACTGCATGCCTAACTTACTGGCATTCTCACGTAACCCTCCACCTCCGAGCAGAGTTGAGATAGCCCAAAGCAGAAGCATGGGGTGCACCCCAGAGGGTTGTCAGCATGGAGGGCATAGGTGCCAGCTCGACACTCTCTGCATTGAAGACCAAGGACATTTTCCTAAAGGAGGAAAAATAACTCATTTTTATCTGGAAAATAAAGGACATGGTTTCTGAAGATACAAAAATGAAATAAAAATTAGTTTGGATAAACAAACATCCCTGAAATAGATGTTCTTTAGGAAAATTCCTAAACCTCTCTGAGGATTAGTTTCCTCAAAAACCCAATCAGTGGTTCCCAAACACAGCTGATGATCTGAATCACCATGGAAGCTTAGGAAAATACAAATTCCCTGATAAGAATTTCCTGGAGGGGGTGACTGATGATCAGTTAGAGGGGAGACCCATGGACCAGGTCCCTCCTGTTCAAACCATCTATGATGAGAACTGCCATCATAAACATGGGGAACCAAAAATATTCACTGATGTGTCCATTACTCCCAGGCATAATATGTATGTGAGTTTTCCCTTCTTCATCTTCAGTCATGAATCAACCCACTACTGTTTGGCTTCCATCTCACCAGATGCAGGAAAGGACCCTAGAAAGTGGACAATGACCTCCTTACAACAAACTGTAATGGGAAAACTAACAGAAACATGTGGAATTAAACATGATGTTGAAATCTTACCTTTTGGGAAAATAAGAATCATAAATTTGCTTTAGTCTGGCCAGCACATGCAAAAGAATAATTACTTAACAGCTCGAAAAATTACAAATCTTCTTTCATCCTGGGTTATCTATTTTACCTGTATATCCAAGACAAATTGGCTACTTAGCCAACTGGGACACATGATAGAAAACTCAGTGTGTTTCTCAATCAGTGCCACTGTCTGACATTTGTAATAACCAATAAAAATTCTATTTAAAGAATCATCCAGGAAAACCAAGATGACGGAGGAGTAAGTGGAGCTACACCAATCTCCTCCCAACACCAAACTGGAATTACAACTTAAATGGGGAGAAATCATCTGGAATAGCCAACAGAACATCAACTGGAAAGAAGCCTTATTACCATGGCCAGAACAGAAGAGGCCGACTCATCACAATATAACTCGTAGGAAGTGCGGAGACACTAGAGGGCTGGCGGGGCTCCCACGAGTGGCAGCTCGTGGACAAGAAACATTTCAGCAGCTGGGGATTCCACCTGAGAAGGGTTAAATCTAAATCCCCAACTGGGCTTCCCAGCCTACAGCAACAAAGCTGAGAGTAAAAAACACCCAACTGTGAAAAGCAGAAAGTCACCAGGTTTAGCTGGCTTGACAAAGAGAGACCGAGTTCTTAAAGGGACCATGCATGAAAATACAGTGGCACCCACCTATCCTGGGCTCCAGCAGAGAAAGGGCAGAGTGGACTAGAGATGCTTGAGGAAAGTTTAGGGCAGTGGCTTTAGGGGGAGAGTTGAGGGAGCAGCCCCTGAATCCAGGTCTGACCCATCCTCCACATAGCCAGCAGACCTTTCTTCTCCAAAGAGCAGGAGCTCCAAGGAAAGCCACAGCCCCACCCATAGAAATTAATCCGCCCCACCCAGCAGTGCCTAAACCTGACCTCAGATCACAGGTTGATTGGATTAATAATGAATTAATCTGTCCCACCCAAAGGTGCCTGAAACTGACCACTGATCACAGTTCAGTCCAATCACAGACTGATTGGATTAACAACTAGAGATGATAAAGACAATGGATCTCTGGTAGTCTCCAACTGGCTGACTAGGCCCAGACTGGGACATGAGCTGACGTCACCAAGCACACATCCAGGAAGTAAAGAAAGTGCACCTCTACACCACAGAGGGTCATACCACTAAGACAGTAAGTCAAAGAAGACCAATCCACGAAGCAGAAACAAATAAGGGTCACCTAAAATGAGGAGACAAAGAAATAAACCCTCAGCAAAAGGAAAGGAGGAATCCCCAGGAAGAGGGCAAAATAAAAGAGGAAAGCACACTATCAGGCATGGAAGTCAAAATAATGATAATAGAGAAATGCAATGAGCTCAGCAAGTTCAGAGAAAACTACAAACAACTCCACGGGAAACTATGAACTCCAGGGAAGCTACAAGGAACTGCCTGAGAACTACACAAGCATTAAAAAGGACATAGGATTCCCAGCCAGGGCACACATAACCAGGTTGCATGCCAGGTCTCTAGCCAGGTCTGTTACTGGAGGCAGGTGAAAGGCAACCCTACATTGATGTCTCTCTCCCTCTCTGCCTCTCTCCCTTCCCTTTTCTCTCTAAAAATAATAAATAAAATCTTAAAAAAAAAAAAAGACATAGAAACCATCAATAAGAGCCAGGAGGCAATGAAAAATACAATTTCTGAATTGAAAAACACAGTAGAAAGAATCAAAAGCAGGCTAGAGAAAGCAGAGAATTGGATCAGCAAGCTGGAGGTCAATGTAGAAGAAAATTCCCAGGCAGTGCAACAAAATAAAAAAAGACTGAAAAAGAATGAAGGTTTAAAGAGAGTTGCAGGACAACATGAAATATAATAACATCCATACCATAGAGATAACCAGTAGGAGAAGAGGAGGAACAAGGGATAGAAAACCTGCTTGAAAAAGTAATGACAGAAAACTTCCCTAACTTAAGGACAGAAAAAGTCATGCAAGCTCAGGAAGCACAGAGGGTCCCAATGAAGATGAACCCAAACAGGCCCACTCCAAGACATATCATAATGAAAACCGCAAATTTCAAAGACAAGGAAAGAATCCTAAAAGCAGCAAGAGAGAAACCGCTAATAACATACAATGGGGCTCCCATAAGGTTAACAGATGATTTCTCAACAGAAACACAACAAGGCAGAAGGGAATGGCAAAAAAATATTTCAAACAATGAAAAACAAAGGCCTGCAATCAAGAATACTCTACCCAGCAAGGTAAAGTATTCAAAATGAAAGGTGAAATAAGGAGTTTCCGAGACAAGAGAAGGCTAAAAGAATACATCCCCCCCAAACCAGCATTGCAAGAGATGCTAAAAGGCCTGCTTTAAGAAGATGAAGAATCTCTACTTCAACAGACTCTTAAATAGTTGAGGGGTAGTTTAGGACCACATAGGAAGTCAACCACAAGTTCAAAAAATAACTAGAATACTATTCTACAAAATTATTTAAATCCAAGGGTTTTTATTTTTTACCTCAATTTAATAGACATAATAATTTCTACTCTGGGGACCAGCTGAGCACTGCAAGTGCCATTGTTTCTGAAGGCTTCAACTTGTAAAACACATGTAGAGGAAAAACAGAGGGTATTGAAAGAAGTAAGACCTGTGCACAGCCAAAAAAAAAAAAGTCAATCTACTATTTAAGATGGAAAACTCCAAAAAGAATAAGTTGTAGTTCCAGTAGCTTAAAATAAAGTTGAGTTGTATTATTGGAGTGGGGAGGATCTGACTCAAAAACCAAATTCATTTTTTACTATGGGTTGGGCACTGTCTCTAGGGCAACTTTCACAGGAGTTCTGCAATACACCATTTCTGTGATATATTTCACAAAAATAGCATTCTAGAGTAAAATAAGTATTAAAGAAGAAAAAAACTGCTTAATTTGCTACAATGTATCTAAAATACTATCACTTAACATGTAATAATTATGTAAGCTATTGGCATACTTTAAATTTTTTGTATTCATTCTTCAAACTCCCGTATGTACTTTAAATATGTGTAAAAAAAAAAGAATCATCCATAGCTCTAGAAGAGTACCACAGATTTAAGCTCAGACCTAGAAGGGAGTGTGAACACATTGTAAGAAGCGTCTAAAGCCTAGCTGCTTAATTAAATAGGTAAAAGCCATACCATAACAATGCGTGGGAGAGATGAAGAAAGTGGAGCGCAGAGGACCCTACCTTGCAAGAGCAGGTCCCAGTTTCCTGTGCACAGCTACAGAGACCCTGTTCTTTGTCACAGGTGTCCACCAATGTCCCTCTCAGGTCACAGTCACAGGCCACACAGTCTGGAAAGTGTCGGAAACCTAGGGAGCACTGGTCACAGCTTGGGCCACCAAACACAGGCTTGCACTGGCACTGCCCAGTGAGCATGTCACATCGATGGCTGGCTGACCCTTCCCTACTGCAGTTGCATGCCTGAGAGAAAAAACAAAAACAAAAAAACCTTAAATAATAAGGCAGCTTTTACATTGTCATAACCTACCCACATGGGGATGACAAGAAAACACTGCATGGGGGTGGGGATCATACAAATGGATGGATCTCTCTGGCCATTGCCATATGGATTCACTTTGCCATGTGCCAACAGGAGGCAGAAACTGCATTGCTGGACATTTGTGCATCTTTATGGCACATGCACACTGGGTTAAGATGGTGACCTGAAGTTAATCTGCTTAATATGTCTAAACAGTCCAGCCTTATTATTTTAGAAGCAAAGTCATTTTTCCCATTTCAAAACACAAACTATATCTAAGTTGACCTGACGAAGAAAGTTACATAGAAAATTAGAACCCTTGAAGACTGGACATACCCTGCCCCTGCTCCAGCCCCTGCCCCTGCCCAATAAAGTGATTTGTGCCCTTGACCTGAAAGGTAGTATACATTGCAGAATATATTTAAAATGTACTAAAATACCTTTTTGACCTTCTAACATTCAATTCCATAGCTAGATTCTTGAAGAAAATTTAGAATGCTGGACTTAAGGATGCTGCTTCTTTCACTTTGACTCCTACAATCCATATTGAGTTTTAAATATAGCTTATTCAACAGGTGGAAATCAGATGAATAGATAACATGGTTAAAAACTTGCTATAGCAAAGTAATTCTCAGTTAAGAAAATACAGAGATGACAGTACATACCTGGCACCCAAGCTCCAGGTCATAGGCCCAGTATCCGTCCTCGCATTCTTCACATGTTACACCTTGAGTATGAGGAGGGCAGGTGCACTCCCCTGATTGTGGGTCACACATATTCTGAGTATGAGTGCAGTCACAGGCTACAGCAAAGACAGGTGGTGATGTCACAGGTCAGGACAACTGGTGCAATGGAAGGGGTCAGAGTTGATGCTACAAGTGATTTACCTTTGATTAATAATCTAAATCATTCTAGTTCCTAAAAAGCACTGCATGATCCCCAAGACCCCTCTGTGTCTCATGGAAAGTGGTTGCTCCTCCCAGTCAAAAGATGCTGCTGGGAGAAGGGTAATCCAGACATAGTGGGAGAAATAGAGAAGAGAGGAAAAAACCTGGACGTGTGGGAAGAATCGTAAGAGCTAGTATTTATCAAGAATTTTTTGTATGCCAGAGAGGAGATATAACCTTAAAAATAACACCTCGATGGAGATTATAATTAGCTTCTCCAGTTTACAAATGAGTAAAGTGAAGCCAAGTAATTGATCTAAGCTCATGCAATTAATAGAACCTGACCAGAGCTTATGGATGTGTCCAGAATAGGGAAACCGAGAAAAGGTATGAAATCTTACATATTAAAAAGAGAAAAAGTAAAGAAACTTAACAGAACTAGAAGGCAAAGGAGGACTCAAGGAAAACTTTGGGGATTACAATGTCTCAATAAAGATTTTAAAAGCTTACGTGAACAGCCACCATCCTGGAACGCATAGAAGCCACGTGCACACCTGTCGCACCTTTTCCCAGCTACGCTTGGTATGCAGTAACACTGGCCTTTCTCTGTGCAGTCATCGGACATGGAGCCTGAGAGGCTGCAGTTGCAGGGCAGGCAGCCATGCCCTGCATCCAGCCCATAATAGCCATGCTGTTTCACAGAGGAGCAGAATTGTGAAAGCCAAAATACTTTTTTTTTTTTAAGATTTTATTTATTATTTTCAGATCTGGCTGGAGACCTGGCTTGCAACCTGGCCATGTGCCCTGGCTAGGAATCAAACCAGCAACCTTTGGGGTCGCAGGCCAGCACCTTATCCACTGTACCACCAGCCAGGGCCTAGAATACTTTTAAGCAACTAATAATATTAGAACATTTTCCAGATCAAGTGTGGGATGTCTCACAGAATCATAAAGTGTTCGTGACATCATTGTACCCCTTTATAAACTGAATACATCCTCTCTGGATAAGGATGCACAGCCCACACCATTGGTGTTTTGGGCATTAGCTCTTTTTAGCAGTCATAGACTCATTTTGTTTGACCCAATGTCAAGATGTCAATTATAGGCATCGCTGACAAATACTATGATTGCATGCAATGACCAATAGGCATCTTACCAAGCACCGGTCACAACGCTGTCCGGTCACGTTTGGTTTGCAGTCACACAGTCCAGTCTCATGATCACAGACATCAGAAATCGAGCCCTTCCCATGGCATGCACAAGCTAACACACACACAAAGACATGTGCTGTTCATCTCTGGATGTGCTTATAGTAAGATCCTCTAATCCCCAAAAGAAAATTGGCAAACATTCATGTTTCAAATCACAAAACTAAAAAGAAATACAGACTCCTAGAATACATTGCAGTAACTTCAAATATTTAGTATTTTTCTAAATATTAAGCTGAAATGGGTTAGAAAAAAAATCATAGAGAAAATAAAACTAATGCCAATTTTATAAATTCCTTGAACTTTTGAAAATGACCTACCAACGTACATATATCCATTAAAAGACATGCAGTGGAGATATCAAAATCAATTTAGCCATTTGTTCTCGTTCCAATTACATCTATATCTATTACTGTTTTAAAGCTCAGTTATACCAATCTAGATAAGTATTATATTTCATAATTTAATGAAATATATTTCCCTGTTCTGACTCATCAATCATTTGTAGTTCTAATATACTTGGCTTCAGGCCAGACTTTTTAGTTTTATTTACAGTTATAATGTTGATGATTAAAACTATATATCCTTCACCTTTTCAAAGTGATGCAATTTAATGGGTCCAAGAAATGTTTAACTGATATTCACCCCACAGCTGTAAATATGCACTTCATTAAAGTATTCAGGGAGAGGGAAAAGGAGGGAAAGAGTGGAAGAGTCTAGTCAAGGAACAGGTATAAATGACCCATGGACATGGACTGCAGTCTGGGGATTGACTGTGGGAGTGGCGGGGAGATGAGGTGGGGGTGGAAAACAATGGGGAGAAAGTAGGGACAACTGTAATAGAACAACAATAAAAAAGAAACTTAAAAAATTTCATAAGCTCACTGACAAAATATCATGAATGCTTAAACTCAGATAATACACAATTTCTGTTATTTGGTAATTAGGTATAACAACACACAAAAAGGAAAGAAAAAGTGCAAATTATCTCAAGCTCCAGCACACTTTGTATGGCAGCACACGCAGTGGGGGGCAAATCAGAGGAAGATGTAGGAAATTGGAGGCTGAAGGTCAGAAGGAATTCTGTCTCCTTGACTGACAAAGGCCAGGAACCCAGCCTATCTGTCACCAGAGGTTCCCTCTAGTGTAAGCTGATTGATGCTAACAGCTCTTGTGGAGGCCAGGAAGGCCACTCCTGCTGCTCTGTCCATTTCTATAGCTGAACTCTAATAACTCTACTCTCAAACATGCCTTTTTATTTCTTATATTTCTGACATTTCGATGTCTGGAGCCTTACAGACTCCAGAGAACTTAATCCTTTCCAGGACTTGACAATTCCTAGAGAGAATGAACAGCTGCAACACCATTCACATGTAACCAACCAATCCAGGGCCTTCTTTATTGGGCTCTCACATCCCACTCTCCACTCTCCCTAATCACCCCAAGGCCATGCCCCAAAGCCTACTGAAATTATCCAAACCAAAGGATTCTAAATCAGTTTACCTGCCTTATCTTGCCTTTCCCTTCCTGTAGAAACCTCTAGCCCACGTTTTCCCTTCTAACCAACTGGGAGCTTCCCCACAGTGCAACCCCCATGCTGGCATCTGTAAGTAACAAGCTGTCTTCTCCAGGGTAGTCATTGAGAAGGCCCAGGATCCTGGGGCCTTGCCATACCTCAACACCAATAAAACCTATGCTTTAAAACATTCCCCAGCATCCAACCATTCTCAACTGTCTCCCATTGAAAACATCACACAGGAATATTCACACACAGAGACCTTTATCTTTCTCTCCAAGATTCCTTCTCCCTGACACTTATCTCTCCCTTTTTCCCCCTCTCCCCACCTTCACCATAGCAGGCAGTCCAGTGCCCTCGGGCCCCTTAATCTGCTGAAACAGTTCCTCCTAAAGTCTCCAGGCACTTCCCAGATGCAAATTTAGTGATCAGATTTTCAATCTTCAACTTGCCATGTCTTTCTATGCCATGGGACCCTACAATCACCCTCTCCCTTTTGAACCTCCCTCTTAACAAGGCATCTGGACACTCTTTGGTTTCTCCCTATTTCTCACATAATTCCCTCTGTGCCTCACTTACTGCTTCCTCTTCCTGTGGAAAAATTTTAAAATTTTAAAAGTTCATTGTAAGTAATATCATCACAACACATACATCATACTAGGCACCGGTCAGTTTGTGCCTGCTATGTTAATAGGCAACATTTCACTTAACCTTGGTAATAAGCTTTGATGGAAGTACTCTAGTTTTATGTTTTTTGGTATGAAATCTCAGCCTTAAAAAAAGATATATTAACTTGCCATAGGTCACACAGCTTCTATATCCTTCTATAACTGCAATTATAACAATTATTAAAAACATTATTCATTTATAAATAATACTAATTTAAAATAGTTGCCAATTACTGACTTCCAGGTATTGTACATATATTTTGATACTCATGAAACACCACCTGACTTATTTTACATAATGGTAGAGCGCGGTAAGGCACCCATAACCCTCTTCTCCCTCAGCTCAGCACCACTCTTTGCCCTAGAGGATCATATCCACACTGCCGCTCCAGTTTCCATTTCTTCCCTGAGACCCGAACTCCTGAATGTTCAAACATCTTCCCAGAAACTGAATCCTGGGATTTTTATTTCGGTTAACCTAATAAAATATTGTATTACATCAGTGTGTACAAGTGATAGCTGGGACACCCATAAGAGGGACCCTGTTATAGATCTGGAATGATTTCTAGTGAAATATCCAAAAACAGTTGAAGAAATTCATCTCATCAAAGCTAAGGATGGGAAAGGAGGAGATAAGAAAAGAATAAAAAGTGTAAATGCTCAGGAACTAGAGAGCTGGAACAGTGTCAGTCCAAAACCATTCCAGCGACCTGGACCCAGACCCCAGTCTAACCTGCCCTAGCCCTGTTCCCCCACCTTCTGTTCATCAGCAAGACCTTCTCTTTTATATCTTCCCTGTATTATTAAAGTATATTTCACCTGTTCTTTTTTACTTTTTAAAATGTGGTTACTGAAAAATTTTAAATTACACATTTGCCTGACATTCTGTTGAACAACATTGATATAGAAAAATAATAAAGATAACAATGATGATCCATTGTAGTAGGTATATAGCAATTATATACCTACTATTTATTTAATCTCTAGACCTTTAAATTCGTTATCCCTTTGACTTTTCAGAAAGTCCTTAATATATACATATGATCATGTCCATTTTATGTATAAGGAAATAGTGGCTCAGAGAGGTTAACACATTTGTCTAAAGCCACAGAGGTAGTTGGTAATTGAGCCTGCCTCTACCCTACATTTGTCAGTCTCCGAAACCTAAGCACTTGCCAAAGGTGCTTCTTTACACCACCATATGAAGCTCCCCAAGAGACTTGAACCATACATTTCCAATTCCCATTACTGTACTTAGTACAGTGCCTTGGAAGTAACAGATACTTAATAAATGACCAATAAACTAAGAAATAGTTCATCAAGGTTTGTAGTAAAGATGAAAAGAAATGGCATGAGAATTGTAAAAGTGTTCCATAAACTTTGAAGCTTTACACCAACACAAGTTATAATTACCTATATGATTAGATATGATATGATAACCTATTAAGGTGGCCACACTGCTGAAGATCAGGTTGATCGGCCCAGGGCTATAAAACCTTCTGGATCTTTCATTTGTGCCAGTAAAAATATCTTTTCTGTAACACTAGCACCCTCTTGTGTCTCCACATTATAATGGCAAGGTAGGGTGTCTCCACATTATAATGGCAAGGTAGACCTTCACCTTTTACAGGAAATTATCCAAAAAAATTTTATTTCACATTTTAAATCTTTCACTCCTTCAAAACCTATACAAAAATATCTGCATTGGCCCTTAGGTTTTACGTCTTTCTTAAGACTTTCATAGGAAAATTTACTTTTCTCAGTGAGTAATTCTACCTGATCCATAATTTGAAGGTTCCCTCAGTCCCTGGGAGCAGTGCGCAGCACTTTATCAAGTCCCACTTTCTCCCCAAATGGAAGGTTGCACATCTTCTAGTTGAATAAGTGATCAAGCTAACATAAGGTAGATAAAGATGTCTCAGGTCTCAGGTTTACACCCAGCATTAACACAGAAACTGTCTTGTAAAGAAACCATAGCACTTCTTGACATAGAGACTTCACATCCCATACACTCACCTTGGCAATTTTTAGCAGTCACAGCATCCCCATAGAACCCATCAGCACACCTCTCACAGTGAGCACCTTCCGTGTTCCCAATGCACCTCAGACATTCTCCAGTGACGGAGTCACAGTGACTGGCCTCCAAGGGGTCAACATTCCCACTGCAGTTACAGGGAACACAGGATTCTCCAGGCACTGTTGGGTTTCCGTAGTAACCATCTGCACATCTGCATAAAAGATCGAAAGAGTGATCCAAATAAATGCAGTTTCTCTAGAGATTACTCTACCATCCAGGGGTTCTCTGAATGAAATGATTGATCAATCAGGCAGACTCTTGTGTAAGATTTACTGTCGAAGGAATGCAATTCCAAGTTCAAGCATTCACAGAGTTATCTCGCTTCTTGAGAAAAATGAGGAGTGAATCCAAAATGAGCCATAAATCCAAGTGCATAGGCAGCTGGTCCCAGGCCAGCTCAACCCGTATCCCAGCACTCAGGGGTGTCACATGGGAGCTAGCAGGCTCCAGAAGACAGCTATTAATCAGACCACCCCTCCCCTATGGAATTATTCAGAATAATGGGATATTTAAGTGTGTTCAACAGTAAATACTGACTCCTCCCTGGTTCCTATCATTATTGATGAGAACTAAAATTAGCTCAAGGAGCTCAAATGCTATTCTCAAAAATTCAGACCATTTTACCATTAATTTTAATTGATATACTTCCTGGCTTTTCTCTATAATTATATGAAATAACAATTACATAACAGAGGAGGGAAGATGGCGACAGAGTAGAGAGCAGTGCTGATGGTGTTCTCGAGTACCAGAGCAGCTAGAGGACAGGATAAGGAGCATGAGACGTCTTCAGGACCCTGGGGATTGGAACGGGCAGCATCTGGACACAGGGGAGCACAGCCCAGAGGCAGAGGAGGCCAGCAGGACAGTAGGTGAGGCGTTCCCGACCGACCGGCCGGCGGGCCGAGGTCGGCTCTGGGCAGGGGCGGCTCTGCCCAGAGGGGCGCGTTTGACTGGGGCCAGTTTCAGGCTCCCTGGCGACTGGAAGTCTCAGCATTGAAGTGCGGGCGGCGAGGGCAAACGCCGTAGGGAACGCGGAATTGAACTCTTGCAGGGGAGGGACTGTGTGAGAGACTCACCCCGGCAACAGGGAGAGGAGGTTTCGCGGCGCGCGGGGCTAGAGGCGGAGGAGAAGAGTCCTGCGGGAAGCCGGAGCCGGGGAGTGGGAAGTGCACCAGCCGGGGCAGCTAGAGGGCCGAAAAACGGAGCTGCTGGGCCGCTGGGGAAACAGCAGCTAGAAGCCCCTGCGAGGGGGGAGGCCCAGCCCGGCGCAACCACACAGGCCCCCAGGCTCCGCGGGAAAATCCACATGGCGAGCCGGAGAGCCGGCAAGCCGGGAACTTGTGGCTGGCGACCCGCCAGTGCCGGAGACAAAGGCCTCACCGCCCACGCCTGGGAGGGGCTCATCACAGAGGCCCCATAAAGGATGCCTCGGAGAGCTGGTTGGCTTGGAGGCGTGGTGCCCGCCCCGGAAGGGCGGGACAGTGTAGGCGGACCCCGGACAGTGTTGACTGACAGGCCCGGCCTCCTCCCAGAACTGCAGGGGTGGGGCCAGTCGTCACAGGGACCAGCAAAGTTGCGGGCTGACCTGCAGAAGTGCTGGGGGCTGTCTTGAGCAGGAAACTCCGCCAGGCTCCAGAACATCGGCAGCCCTAAAACCCAGCCAGGCTGTGGAAGGCCCAGCCTACCTGGGGGCGGACACACAGAATCAGCCCTACTGTGACAATCAGAGGCCCTGCCACGCACCAAGACCTGCTAGAATATAGACTATAGACTGTAAAGTCCTGACCAAGAAAAAGAGGCAGCATCAGGAAAGGGATTGCTGCCAAACTCAAGCACCTGAATTATACCGAGAGCAATATGAACTATTAAGCCTCAACATATCCTTTGCAAAAGTTACTCATCACATATTCTTAATCCCCCCCATACCTCAATCCACCTAAATATCCAAGA